>MU683163.1:0-29295 GCA_026770625.1 Nicotiana glauca | reverse complement strand
AAAAAAAAAAAAAGAAGGGGGGGGGGGGGGGAGGGAATTTCAGGCACTGTTTCATTGGTTAGTTGTTTCATTTCTCTGGTTTTAAATCTTGCATTTGCTAAGTTTCTGGGATTTGAGATGGACTGAAGGAACTGAATTCACTGGTTGTCTGCTGCCTTGCCCTATATTATTGAAGTTTTTTTTTGGGATTTTGGGAGCAGAATTTCAGGCATTAAGGTACACACCATGACCTTATATCAAAATCCTTGTAGTCATAACCTCACATGAATGCTAGAAATGTTGTTTGAAAAATGGAATATACATCTTTTGATCCTTGTCTCGTATGTTCAACTCCTGCTTCTCTTTTGCTTCAATTGCATTAGTTGATGTCTGTTAGTCTTGAATGCTATGTGTACTGTTTCCTTGATCACTCACGCTAAATATTTGTTTCATGTTTTGAATTGTGTGTGTTAGCCAGGGGTTAGTCTATGAGCAACATGACTCTTGACGGGTCTGATCTTGACATGATCAGATTCGTGTGAGTTGGAAGCTAAATTGATATTACATCCTGTATGTGAAGAGCTTGCAGATTTATGGAGAGTTACGATCTGATATGTATTGTTTTTTTTGTAGTTCAGATTAATTTTGTTCATTATTTCATAGGTCAAGGTCTGTAAAGTTTCGTTTACTAGTGGATTACTCTGCAAATGGCTCAGAATGTGTTGAACAGGCCTGAATTCACATGGTATTTTTTGTATTTTCTTTCACATTTGAAGCTAGTAATTGTGGAAGTTATGTGAATACTAGTAGCTGAAACACTATAGTTGAATTGTTTAATTCGGGCAGCTTAGTTGATTTGCGAAGTTGCACAACCTTATCGTTGTTAGAATAAGCATGTTGATGCAAAATTGGCATGTGGAAAAAGAAAAATATTTTGGATCCATATTCATTTCATGACTGTTGAGAATAGGAAATCGTAATCTAGGTGCATGTATCTCTTGTTCTTTGTTTTATTTTCTGGAATTCCTCAAAGGAGTTGGGCTTGTTTTGGGACGATAATGGCCAGTGCTGGAAAGGCTTTCATTCCCTTCTATGCCCTGTGTTTCTTTAGGCCCAGCCTTGGGGACAATCAGATTCGGGTATCACACTTAACATGTTTTGTTTTCTTTCCTCTTTCCAAAATTCTTCAAACTGACTTTGGGCCTGTAGCCAGCCCAAACCATTTAATGCGACTCAGATGCTTGTTTTATTCCATTTGGATCTTGTGGCTAGTAAAAGTAATCTGAACTTCAATTTTAGGGTAGGTTTCAGGTCTTGGCCCGAGTTAACTAATTACTGTCCTTCAATGGGTTTGAGGTGGGATATCAATTAATCTATGGACCTCACATGTTATAATTAGACAATAAGATAAATATTCATAGAAAAACCTTTAGGGCTGTTTAAAATACAATTGTGATTGTGGACACGTTCGCGTGACATGATTACAATTTCTAAAAAACAAAATCAGAATATGCGTTCGTGCAACTTTGGCCAAACTTTTCTTAATATTAATAAAGCGTTACTAATTGTAGACACGTTCATGTGACATAATTTTTGACGCGCCAAATAAATGGGTACACGTACGCGTGACCCATTTCAAGATAATTTTCTTAATTAAAGCAGTGAAAGGTAAATGCACATAGGTTCTAAAATCTGTAATTAGACAATTTTAATAAGCCAAGTATGATCAAAGCGACCGTGATAGAACCACGGAACTCGTGAGTGCCTAACACCTTCTCTCGGATTAACAGAATTCCTTACCCGAATTTATGGTTCGCAGATTGTAATACAGAGTCAATCTTTTCCTCGATTCGGGATTTGAACCGGTGACTTGGGACACCATAAATATTCAGTGTGCCGACTCTGAATCTTTTAATAATATAATCCCGTTTCGATTATCCTTTAATTGGAAAAACTCCCTTAATACCTTTCCGGGGGTAGGAAAAAGGAGGTGTGACAGCTCTGACGACTCTGCTGGGAGAAAGAACCCAGAATCTTTGGTTCAGGGTTCAAGAATTCGAGCTTGTTAATGATTTTTACTTGGCTTCATCTATTGTTAATATTACTATATTCTGTGAATCTTTGGTGCTAAATGCTATTTGTTTACCGCTTTAATATTGTTTGAATTGTATATAACTGTCTTCTTACACCACCCCTCTAAGTCTTTTGAAAATGGTGCATACGTTTGCGTAGCCCGCTTTTTTCTGTAGAAATTATACCAAATATAATGAGTCTGGGCAAATGACAAGGCTGGGTAGACTCCAGTGCTCCCGGTACGTCGCCCCCTCTTTAGCCCTAGTTTTCCGCTCGGGTACCCCAAGTCTAGGCCAAAACCCCAGGATTTAAACCTAGAAAAATGCAGCTTCATGTCGGATCCCTAGTAAGAATGTTTGTTTGCATCATATGCATTTGACTTAGGTGAATCAACACAGGGGTTGGGTCCGTCTAGGACAAGTGTGCCCAAAATAACAGACCGTCCTGACGCATTCTATGTGCTATGTGAATATTTATTTGTTTCGGCTTGAATGCTGACCGGCTAGGGAAAATAAAGGAAAAATAAAAACCAAGAGTGATGTAGGGAATAAATAAAGCCCGATTCTAAAGAAAAACTTGGTATTTGAAAATATTCCGAACTCTGCTTTCAAAAAAAAAAGAGCCATTTCAAAAGAGTCAAACACTGTATCTTTTCAAATGTGTCAAAGCTGACCGAACTACGTAGGTCTGATTCTCACCGAATGTGGGATACGTAGGCAACCTACATAAGGTTCGGCCTTATTTTTGAAAAAAAAAGAGAAAAAAAGAGATTCAGGGGTCAAGTAAATGTAGTTTGGAGTTTTGGTCAAAATAAGCTGATTCAGCTTCGGCAATGTCTTAAACCGTTCTTGTCAAGATAGCCTTAGAGTATTTTTCAGTTGTCGAAGGGCTATTTTTGTAAAAGAATGGACAAGTTTGTAAAGTGTCATAAAATAGTCCTCCCCGGCCTCAAAATTCGTGTGGAATTGGGAAGGGGCCACATTTGCAAAAACAGTCATTTGGTTAAAATTGGCATATAGGGGAAGGAATCATGGTCCTTTGATTTTTCGTGTAAAAATTGGAAACCTATTTTACAAAAAGGGTCCACTAGAGTCAACCCTAACCTTAACCTTCCACAGGAACAAATGAATACTATATATGATTCGCCAGAAGTGGTCAGGGAGCAGGCTCGGTTGCACTTGCGTATGTGGTGGAATGATCTAGATGAAGATGGTCAGACATAGGTGAAAAAGCTGTTGGGCGCCCTTATAAACATTCTTGAGATTAAACCATGGGAAGATTTGATTAAGGCTCTGGTAACTTTCTGGGACCCTATCCATACTGTTTTTTGTTTCTCGGACTTTGAGATCACCCCTACTTTGGAGGAAATGGCTGGGTACATTGAGTTTGGATGGGATTTAAGGAAGCAACAACTTATATTTCCGAGGGCTCCGTCGGTGCACAAGTTTTTTGACCTCCTGAATATCAGTAAACAAACGAAGAAAGACCGTGTAAGCAATGCGCGTTGTTCTTTCCATTTCTTATACTTCAGGTTCGGGCACTCTGTTGGTTTCGAAATGCATGAAAAGAGTTTGAGCAACATACAAGATAAGGGCCGTTGGCAAATTCATCGCCTGTTTGCATTTATTGTGGCGTTCTTGGGGATCATGGTTTTTCCAAACGAGGAAGGGACAATTGATATTCATATGGCTAGAATTGCACAAATCCTCACTACCAGGGAAGATCATACACTTGCCCCATTGGTGCTGGAGGATATTTATCGAGCATTGAATTTTTGCAAAGCCGGGGCTCAATTCTTTAAAGGTTGCAATATTTTTCTACAAATATGGTTGATCGAGCATCTTTGCCATCACCCCAGATTCACGAGTTATGACTCGAGCCTGGATAACTTCATCACCAGTTATGAGGAGAGGGTAAAGGATTACAACGTGACAGAAGGGTTTGAAGCATTGGTATCCCATCTGAAAGCTCTTAAAGCAGGTCAGGTCGAGTGGACCATAGGATGGATCCTGAGGATAGAAGACATATACATGACTGCTACCAAAGGCTACCTGAGGTTAATAGGTGTAAAGAGTATTCAGCCATATGCACCGCACAGGGTCTTAAGGCAATTGGGAAGATATCAGATTGTACCCGAAGATGAAGATCTAAGCACCCAGGTCATAGAGTTGCATCCAGAAGCTGCATTGCCCGAGGCTTTAGTTCAGCGGGATTGGAATAGCTATCAGTATCTGAAAAATAGCACCCAGGTGCCAGATGTTGCAAAGGGAGAAGTAGATGCAAACTATGCTGCTTGGTTTGAGAAAAGGTCTTGTGTAAACAACAAGCCAGAACTCGAGCCCGAGAGGCCTTCCAAGAGGCCTTATGTTCAAGCTATTGACGACAAAATCCAAGAAAGGTTAGCATGGGGGAAAAAAGAAAAGATATATCAAGCTGAGATTCATGTGTTGAAAGAGAACCTGAGAAACATGGAATTCAACAGTGATCTCCAAGCAAAAGAAGCCGAAGGCAAAAGAAGAAAGTTGGCCCAATAGATTGAAGATCTCCGAGCCCAAGTACAAAAAATGAAAATAGCAATTGAAAACTCGAGAGGAGCAAAAAAGATGAAAAGCTCATCTACAGCCTTACCCAAAAGGCGCGTGATTTCGAGGATGATTTGCAAAAGACCAAAGCGAAACTAGCAAATGCCTGCGCCAAGTTAGTTAAGGATGGTGGGGAACGGGCCAGTCTCATTCGACAACTGAAGGAGAAATACGACAAAGGGATGGTGAGTATAAAGAAAAAGGTCAAGGTCCTTGAAAATGAAATGGCCAAGCTGGCAAGAGATTTCAAAACCGAAAGGGAGCACTGTTATGCCTTGATAGCACGGCTAGAGAGGGATCTACAACAATTTCAAGAACAGAACCATGCAGCTGAACAAACTTTGGAAGCTAGGTCCCAGTAGATTGGGCGTTTGCTGCAAGAAAAGGGTAGGATTCGAGAGAGGATCAGAGCCATTGCTGACTACATTGTCGTGAAATGCCAAGCGTGCGAGGACATAACTCGTACCACTTTCTTCATTGCAGTGATAACGTTCGTTCGACAGATAATGAGTGATCTGGAACGGTTGCAGGGGGATCTTGCATATAGGCCCGTTTCGAGACCGAATGATGTCCCACGGGCCTTAGGAGCATTTGAGGCATTGATGTATTCATGATCTTTAATTGACTCTGTATTTTCTTTCTGTTGGAGTCTGTTGATTTGTTTTTGAGTCTGTATTTTCTGTTAGAATCTGTTAGTTGGTTTTCGAGTCTGTGTTTTCATCTTTCTGTTGGAGTCTTTTTTTTCCCTTTCAAGTCTGTTAGCTTTGTGATAGGATGAGTCGTTGTAATCAAAACAATTTTATTTTATGAAAAATTTGAAAATCCCAATTTTTTTTATTATTTATTATCTCCTAGAACTACGCTTGATCTGATTCATGCGGGGTCATGATACGTGGGCAATCTCCATAGGATTCGACCATAATCAAAAGAAAAAAAGAGTGATAAAAAGCGGAAAAGAAAAAGAGAGGAAAAATAAGAGAGAAAAAGAAAAGGAAAAGAGAGAAATAAAAAAAACCATGAGAAGGAAATAATGGCAAAGCAAGAAAGGGAAATGAGAGAATAAAAAGAGAAGTCAAGCAAAGCAAGTCAAGAACGGAAAAAGAAAAAAAGAAGAAAAAAAAGAGGAAGTTGCAAGGAAGAGATGGTATGACGCAAGTAACCGATCAAATGCATAATAGAAATGGTTAACTATTTAGGTGCATTCATTCCCTAAAATGTGCGGTTGCCAATCTGTTAAACCCTGATTGCTAACAAGTTTGTTGTTGTCGTCAAGTAACAGGCATGTGGTTAGTTTGTGTGGCATTCTAGCAACTCACCCATACAACACCCGTTCCAAAAAGAAATTGCTCATGGCCAACCAGGAACTTGATGTGAGTGTCATCGATCCTTCGAGAAAGGGGGAAAAGTTGGATGTCAATGCGATGAAAGAAGAAATGTATAAACTGAAACAGCAGATGGCCGAAATGTACCAGGCCTGGGCAAAAGGGCAACCACCACTAGCTTACCCCGCGAACCCTACCTTCATCCCGCCATTGGCTCAGTCTCAGGATCATCCTGCTACCGATTCGTCCCCGAGCTTTCCCATTTACCAACACTACCAGAGCACCACCTCCCAAACACCACCAGCTCCACCACCCAAACTAGTTCCATACACTCCTCCACCAGCCACTCCTATCTTCATGGAGCCCCCTCCCCCTACCCTCCATAGATCTTCCAGCGAGCCTTTGTTCCAAGCTCATGATAACCAGTATTACCCCCCGGAGCCCACTTTCAAAGCTCCAGAGCCCTATTCCTACACTCCTAGTTTTGATCTCCCTGTGGAAGCTGAGAAACCATCCAAAAATTCCTAACATGATGAGATGTTCAGGAAAGTTAAAAGTTTAGAACAGTCGCTCAGAGACATGCGAGGGTTGGGAGGTCAAGAAAGTGTGGCTTACAAAGACCTATGTCTATTTCCAGATGTGCAATTGTCGGCAGGGTTTAAAATGCCCAAGTTTGATATGTATGATGGGCACGGTGATCCAGTGGCACACTTGAAAAGTTTTTGCAGAAAAATGAGGGGAGCTGGTGGGAAAGACGAGTTGCTAATGGCATATTTCAGTCAGAGTTTAAGTGGTTCAGCATTGGAATGGTATACCCGGCAGGATCATGGAAGATGGTACACGTGGGATGATCTAGCCCAAGTATTTGCTTGTCACTTCCAGTAGAATCTTAAGATTATTCCGGATCGTCTGTCTTTGACGAAACTTGAGAAAAGGCACAATGAAAGTTTTAGGGAGTATGGGTTCCATTGGAGAGAGCAAGCAGCGAGGGTTGACCCTCCGATGAAAGAAAGTGAAATAGTGGACTATTTCCTGCAGGCTTTAGAGCCTACTTGTTACGGTCATCTGGTGTCGGTGGCAGGCAAGTCCTTCAATGAAGTGGTGAAGATGGGCGGTATGGTAGAAAAAGGGCTCAAGACAAACAAAATCATGAGCTATTCGGAGATCAAGGCAACCACCCAGGCCATTCAAAGTGGAACTGGGGGAGTAATTGGAAAAAAGAAGAAAGAGGATGTCGCAATAGTCGAGTCAGGAGATTGGTTCGAGCCCAGGGGTTCACCTTACCATTATCATCAGACTCGTCCCCGCCACCAAACCTACCCCTACATACCATATAATCCACCCCAACACTACTATCTACCACCACACCCCCATTTTTCTGTCCACCATGCCCAAACATACAGCCAACCTTCGGCCCACGCACAATGGTATGAGCCAGTCCCACAAAATACATACCCAGCTCCACAAAATTTCTATCCACCCCCAAGAGCCTACCAAAACCCTCATAGACTAGCTTTTCGATCCAATCAAGCATTTAAGAATGAGAGGTTGCAGAAAAAGAAAACCTTCACTCCATTGGGAGAATCCTATACTAGCTTATTCCAGCGGTTGAGACAATTGGATATGCTAAGGCCGATTGAGGCAAAGTTGCCAAATCCTTCCTCGAGAAATCTTGATTATTCTGTAAGCTACGAATACTATTTTGGTGCTCCGGGTCATGACATGGAGAAATACTGGCATTTGAAAAATGCTATCCAAGAGCTCATTGATACACATCGGATTGAAGTCCAAGCTCCAGAGGTGCCAAACATCAACCAGAACCCGTTGCCGACCCATCAGGAGACAAATATGATTGAGATAGTGCATAAAGAAGGGGAGCCCAAAAATCCTTTGCAGACCGTCATGATGATTCGATCTAGTGAAGTAAAGTCGGTTGAAATATTGACAAGAGAAATGTCAGTGCTCAAGTTGAAATGAGCAAATAGTGAACCATCTGTGGTGACCAAGAAGGAGTCTTCAAGTGATATGATGTTGCAGTGAACCAAAGAAAAGCAAAAGTGGTGGTCCCAGGGGTGGAAAACAAGCCTTTTGTAATTATGGAGGGGCTCGCATAGATCCTGTCATTATCAGACCCGTAACCGAGCTACCGATAGTCAACAGCAAGGCCATCCCGTGGAATTATGAACAGGTGACATTGTCTTACAAAGGCAAAGAAGTTAAAGAAGAAGTATATGAGACCCATGGATTGACTCGCTCGGGGAGATGCTTTGCCCCTGAGGAGTTGAGAAAAGCCAAAACCTCCAAAGATAACCCAGTGTTAGTGAAGAAAGCTATGATCGAAGAAGAGGCAGAAGAGTTTTTGGAAAAGATGAAGGTGCAAGACTATTCCATTGTGGAGCAGTTAAGGAAGACGCCTACTTAGATTTGACTATTGTCATTATTAATCCATTCAGACGAGCATCGCCGGGCTTTGATGAATATCCTGAACGAGGCCCACGTTCCAGACAAAATCTCAGTAAATTATTTGGAAAATATAGCTAACAAGATTTTTGAGGTAAACATAGTCACTTCTTCTGATAATGAATTGCACGTGGAGGGTACCGAGCATAATAGAGCCCTTTATCTTACGGTAAAATGCAAAGATTTTGTGGTTACTCGGGTATTGGTTGATAATGGTTCCAGCACAAACATTTTCCCTCTCTCCACTCTGGACAAATTGAAAGTGGATGATGAAAGAATTCACAAGAATAGTATTTGCGTTTGGGGTTCGACGGTGGAGGGAAAGATTCAGTCGGTGATATAGTACTGGAGCTGACAATAGGGACCGTTGAATTTACTATAGAATTACAAGTGCTAGATGTAGTTATTTCCTACAATCTCCTGCTGGGTCGACCTTGGATTCACGTTGCCAAAGCAGTTCCATCCATTCTACAACAGATGGTCAAATTTGAATGGGATAGACAAGATATCGTTGTGCACGGTGAGGATAGTTTGTGTGCCCACAGTGATGCCATTGTATCATTCATTGAGGATGACAAGGGGCCATGGGTCTATTAGGTTTTTGAAATAGTGTCAGTCGAGAAAATCCCAGAAGGGAAATGTGTTCCAATTCTGAAAGTAACAGCTGCATCAGTCATGGTAGCCTTCGAAATGTTGAAGAATGGTTTTGTACCTGGCAAGAGTTTGGGTGCGTCTCTGCAAGGTATCGTACAGCCAGTGTCTCTCCCCAAAAACATAGATACATTTGGTTTGGGATTCAAGCCTTCAGCCACAGACGTTAAAAGAGCCAGAAAGTTGAAACAGAGGGCATGGGTCCTTCCAAAGCCTCTCCCACGTCTATCCAGATCATTTGTCAGACCTGGCACCAAGAAACGCCCGGTAACAGTAGTTCCCAGTTCTGTGGTTGGTCCTGATAAAGAGTTGATTGAAAGGTTTGAAAAGTTGTTCGACTGTGTGAATATGGTGGAAGCTGGAGAGGGCTCAAGCAAGGCGGATGTGCAATTTGTGGGGCCAAGTGCAAAGATTAACAATTGGGAAGCTACTCCTCTCCCCACCAGGAAGGAGTTTTGGTAGTTTACTTTGATTTTCCTTCAGTTTATCTGGATTATTCTAGGGTTGTAATTCAGATTCTATGTTCCGCCCGTTTGGATGTATAAACCTTGTTATCTTTCAATTTTAATGAAATGCAATTTCCCTTTTTCATCACTCTTGATAGTTTTATTTTTATTTTTCTTTTCTTCCTTGTACAGTTCTTTTTTATGCTGGTTTAAATGACATGATATGCATGAGTAATCTTCGACCCAGTCTTAAAAGCCAATCTAATTCTGAAATAATAATTCAAGAAATAGAGTGTGATGATGAACCAGACTATGATGAGGATGAGGTCTTTGAAGAGGTTAGTAAAGAATTAAGCCATTTTGAGGAAAACCCCAAGACTAACCTGAGTGATACAGAAGCAATCAATTTAGGGGACCCAGATAATATTAGATAAACTATGATAAGCGTCCATCTTGAACCGTAAATAAGGGAAGAGATAATCAAAGCATTGTTTGAGTACAAAGATGTCTTCGCATGGTCACATGATGATATGCCCGGTCTAAGCATCGACTTGGTGGTTCACAAATTGCCCACTGACCCAGAATTTTCTCCCGTCAAACAGAAGTTAAGGAAGTTTAAAACTGACATGAGCGTAAAGATTAAAGAGGAAGTCACAAAGCAGTTTGAGGCAAATGTCATTCGAGTCACGCGGTATCTCACTTGGTTAGCCAATGTGCCAAAGAAGGATGGTAAGACCAAAGTGTGTGTTGATTACCATGATCTCAACAAGGAAAGTCCAAAAGACAAAGACAACTTCCCATTACCAAACATTCACATTTTGATTGATAATTGTGCCAAACACGAGATTGGGTATTTTGTGGATTGCTATGCGGGCTATCATCAGATTCTAATGGATGAGGAGAAATTAAAAAAGACGACATTTATCACGCCGTGGGGAAGATACTGCTACAGGGTCATGCCTTTCGGTTTGAAAAATACTGGGGCAACTTACATGAGGGCAATGATGACCATATTCCACGACATAATACATAAAGAGATCGAGGTCGATGTGGATGATGTGATCATAAAGTTTAGAAAGCAGTCTGACCATGTCAGATATTTGAGAAAGTTCTTCCAAAGGCTTCGCAGGTATAATCTTAAGCTCAATCCAGCAAAGTGCGCTTTCGGTGTGCCATCCGGGAAATTGTTGGGATTCATAGTCAGCCGTCGAGGTATTAAGTTGGAACCGTCAAAGATCAAGGCCATCCAAGAACTGCCACCCCAAGGAACAGAACTGAGGTGATGAGTCTATTAGGGAGGTTAAACAACATTAGACGGTTTATTGCTCAGCTTAAGACAACTTGTCATCCTATCTTTAAACTGTTGAAGAAAGATGTTACGGTCAAGTGGACGGATGAGTGCCAAGAAGCATTTGATAAAATAAAGGGGTACTTGTCAAACCCACCTATGTTGGTGCCACCAGAACCAAGGAAACTTTTGATTCTGTATTTGACGGTTTTGGACAATTTGTTTGGTTGTGTGTTGGGTCAGCATGACATCACCGATAGGAAAGAGCAAGCCATCTATTATCTCAGTAAGAAGTTCACATCTTATGAGGTTAACTACACTCACCTGGAAAGGACATATTACGCCCTAACTTGGGTAGCACAGAAGTTGAAGCACTATTTGTCATCATACACTACTTACCTCATCTTTCGGTTGGATCCACTAAAGTATATCTTTCACAACCCTATCCCTAAATGGAGGCTCGCAAAGTGGCAAATCTTGCTCATAGAATTTGACATCGTCTATGTGACCTGGACTATGATGAAAGCCCAGGCATTGGCCGACCATTTGGCCGAGAATCCAGTAGATGAAGAATATGAGCCTTTAAAGACTTATTTCCTTGATGAAGAGGTAATTCATATTGATGAGTTGGAACAAGTTGAGGAGCCAGGGTGGAAACTGTTCTTTGATGGAGCTGCTAACATGAAAGGCATTGGGATAGGAGCTGTGCTTATTTCTGAAACAGGGCATCACTACCTTGTTACAGCTCAACTTCGTTTCTATTGTACTAATAATATGGCCGAGTACGAGGCATGCATCTTGGGATTGAGGTTAGATGTAGACATGGGTGTCCAGGAAGTCTTGGTCATGGGAGACTTGGACTTTCTGGTACATCAGATTCAAGGGAAATAGGAAACACGAGATTTGAAACTCATACCGTACCGGCAATGTTTGCATGATCTTTGTCAACGGTTTTGGTCAGTAGAGTTTAGGCATATTTTGAGGATCCATAATGAGGTTGCCGATGCTTTGGCTACTCTGGCGTCAATGTTACTTCATCCAGATAAGGCTTATGTTGACCTGTTGCATATTCAGGTCCATGACCAGAATGCTTACTGTAATGTGGTAGAAGAAGAACTTGATGGTGAGCCTTGGTTTCATGATATCAAGGAATATATCAGGATGGGGTGTATTCGATACAAGCCACATGTGATCAAAAGAGAACAATTTGGCGGTTGGCGAGCGGATTTTTCTTCAGCAGAGGGGTTTTGTACAAAAGGACTCTGGATCTTGGATTGTTGAGATGCATAAATGCTAGATAGGCCATAACTATCATGACCAAGGTACATTCTAGAGTTTGTGGACCGCATATGAGTGGGTATGTGTTGGCAAAGAAGATTTTCCGAGCAGGTTATTATTGGCTTACTATGGAGCGAGATTGTATCAGTTTCGTGCGCAAGTGTCATCAGTACCAAGTGCATGGAGATTTGATCCACTCTCCACCCTCGAAATTGCACACAATGTTTGCACCGTGGCCTTTTGTCGTGTGGGGCATGGATGTCATTGGTCCAATTGAGCCAGCAATATCAAATGGGCACAGGTTCATTCTGGTGGCCATCGACTATTTCACCAAGTGGGTAGAGGCTAAAACGTTTAAGTCTGTAACCAAGAAAGTAGTGGTCGATTTTGTGCACTTAAACATCATTTGTCGGTTTGGGAGACAAAAAGTGATCATTACAGACAATGGGCCTAATCTCAATAGTCATCTGATGAAAGAGGTATGTCAGCAGTTCAAGATTACACATTGTTATTCCACCCCTTACCGCCCCAAGGTAAACGGAGAAGTTGAGGCGACCAACAAGAATATAAAGAAGATACTTCGAAAAATGGTGGAGGGTTCTAGAAAGTGGCATGAAAAGCTGTCTTTTGCATTGTTGGGTTATTGCACTACTATTCGTACTTCAGTAGGGGCGACTCCTTATTTGCTGGTGTATGGTACCGAAGCAGTGATACTCGCAAAAGTGGAAATCCCATCCCTTCGAATTATCGTAGAAGCCAAAATTGACGATGATGAGTGGGTTAAAACCCGCCTGGAACAATTGAGTTTGATCGATGAGAAAAGATTGACAGCAGTGTGTCATGGCCAGTTGTATCATCAGAGAATAACAAGAGCATATAATAAGAAAGTGCGTCCACGGAAATTCGAAGTGTAAGTGTTAAGACGTATCCTTCCACATCAGGCTGAGGCCAAAGGCAAGTTCGCCCCAAATTGGCAGGGGTCGTTCATTGTAACTAGAGCGTTATCACATGGTGCTTTGTATTTAACAGATATAGAAGGCAGGTATGTAGAAATGGCCATCAATTCTGATGCGGTCAAGAGATATTATGTATGATCTTCTTTGGTTTAATTGCATTTCTTTCTACTTGGAATGTTTTAATGATTGGAATAACGAAGGCATTTTGTTCTGCTATCTAAACACTTTATCCTTTGTTACACCCTTTAAGCCTTGTTTATTTCCTTTCATACCCCTATTTTGGAATCAGTAGCAAAAATTAGAAGCACAAGTGTGAAAGATAACTAAAGAAAAGAGAAAAGAAAAAGAAAAAAAAAAGAAGAAAAAAAAGAGAAAAAGAGAACAAAAAAAGAGAAAAAAAAACAACAAAAAGAAAAGGAAGAAAGAAAAGAAAAGAACAGAAAGTGGAAGAAAAAGAAAAGAAAATCACAACAATAAAGCAATTCCTATGACATAAACTACGTTCGACCTGATTCCTTTTGAGGATACGTAGGCAGCCTCACTGTTTGGTCCCATCAAAATAAAATCCGAAGGTCCCCAAGCAAAGAAACTGGGGCAGAAATTGTGGTTGTGGTAAGAAATCTGATTCCGAAAGTTGTAATTTTGAACCCATTTGAATTGTTTTGAGCCTTTGATACCCTTTCTTTCTAACCCTATCCAAAAGCCCACATTACGGTCCAAAGAAAGACCTTCTGATTAGTCTTCAAGCGATTCCAAGTCGAGTAAGTAGAGGTGATTCATTTCAGGGGTAACACTCTAGCCCAAGCAGGAAAGTGAAAAATGTTAAAGTGTTATTGGTGAAAACCCTCGTGGGCACCGTAAGGTGATGGAAAGTTGAGAGAAAATTATAAATGAGAGAGTCTTATTGGTTAAAACCTTCACAGGCACCTTAAGGCGAAAGTGAGTCGAGAGATGAACAAATGAGAGAGGTTTGTTGGTGAAAACCCTTCGGGGCACTGCAGGACGAGCAAGGACAAAGTTGGTGATGAAATTGGGTTTTGATGATCTCGGGGCACAAAGTACGATAACTGAAAGTTGATTGGTTGGACAGACTGGGCCGATTAATCCGAAATGCATGTCATGATCATTGGTTCCAGCTGCTCCACTCAAATAAGTCTCTTTTCTTTTTTCCCTTCAGATAGTCTTCTAGTTTTGGATTTTTCTTATCCCTAACTCTCAAAGTCATTGCATTTCATTTCTTTTGGGTTTACTTCTATAAGATGTTTCCAATGTCAGTTTTGTTTAAGCAAATAAGAAGGGATTTCAAAGCTAACTACCAACTTCCAAAGTTGTACAAGGTACAAGGCGATCAAGGCATTTCTAGAGATAGTATGATGTGGAATAGGAAATAAAAGGTCAGTGGAATTCCATTGGTGAAATGGTTTAGTAATTTCATGGGAAATGCAGAGGTTCAAACAGATGGGTCAGAAATATAACACAACAGTTCGGGTATAGAACATTCGGGTCATCCAAGGTCATGAGGGTTGAAAGTTAGTCGGGAAGTTAAAGGGTTCTTGACCAGTTTGAGAAAGTCAATCAAAACAAAGCACAACAGCGGGGATGCCACTTTCAACAAGAATGCCATAAACTAACCACCACATTTTAAACCGACAAGAATTTTCTTTGATTGAAATAGGGACAGAAAGTTTTGGTTGTTTCGGAGAAACCCTCCATAAAGGAAAAACAAGCACCAAACAGGTTTGGCAGTAAATTTTCAGGACCCTCCTGGATAATGGGATTTAATTCGAAATTTTCAGGACCCTGGAAAATGGGACCTAGTCTAAAGTTCAAAACAATCATGAGTAGCATAATCTAGCATAAATATACCCTAAGGAATATAAGTTGGTTTCAAAGTTTGTGCGTTTAAGATAGGATTCAATTAGGAGTTTTCAAGACCCTCCTAAATAATAGGACCTAGTTTTAAGATTTCCATTAGATAACAAGATTTAGCGTAAGTTCTGTCGTAGGGAAGTATAATTCAGATGTAAGAGTTCTGTCATAGGGAGGTATAATTCGGCCGTAAAAGTTGTCACTCTTAAGATAAGACTGGATTTTTGATTCTCAGGACCCTCCTGGATAATGGGATGTAGTTTTAAGACCTTCTTAGATAACAAGGTTTAGCGGAAGTTATACCTTTAGAAGATGTAATTTAGATTCAAAACTGTCAATAACTAGGAGTTTTCAAGACTCTCCTGGATAATGGGATCAAGCTTTTAAATTCTTAGTGATATTTGGTAACATGATTCAGTTAACACTCACAGATGTGCCCAGCCACCAAACTGGGGCAGAAAATTTTCTTTGTTTTGTCTGTTTTGTTGAAATCAGGCACCTACCTGGAGAATAAGGGATGATAGCACGAGTTTCAAGAATGGAAATCAGTTTAGACCCAAGCAATCAGGCACCCACTGGAGAAACAAGGGAAGACAGTTCAAAGAAAAGCAGTTTCAAGACGAGGACAATTCGAGTTAGAAATTAGGCACCCACCTGGAGAACAAGGGGAAGTAGCAATCTTAGAATTAAGGCAAGTTTTGGCAATCAGGCGCCCACCTGGACAACAAGGGAATGCAGTTCAAGTTTTTGGCAATCAGGAACCCACCTGGAGAACAAGGGAATACAATTCAAATTTTGGTAATCAGGCGCCCACCTGGAGAACAAGGGAGTATAATTCAAGTTTTGGTAATCAGGCACCCTCCTGGAAAACAAAGGAATACAATTAAAGTTTCAGCAGTCTATAGCTCACCTGGAGAACAAGGGAATACAGTTCAAGTTTTAGCAATTAGGAGCCCACCTGGAGAACAAGGGAATACAATTAAAGTTTCAGCAGCCAGGAGCCCACCTGGAGAACAAGGGAATACAATTCATGTTTAAGCAATCAGGAGCCCACCTGGAAAACAAGGGAATCCAGTTCAAGTTTCAGCAATCAGGAGCCCACCTAGAGAACAAGGGAATACAATTAAAGTTTCAGCAGTCTGGAGCCCACCTAGAGAATAAGGGAATACAGTTCAAGTTTCAGCAGTTAGGAGCCCACCTGGAGAATAAGGGAATACAGTTCAAGTTTCAGCAATCAGGTGCCCACCTAGAGAACAAGGGAATACAATTCAAGTTTCAGCAATCAGGTGCCCACCTAGAGAACAAGGGAATACAATTCAAGTTTCAGCAATCAGGCGCCCACCTAGAGATCAAGGGGATAAAGTTCAAGTTTCAACAATCAGAAGTCCACCTGGAGAAGAAGGAAATACAGTTCAAGTTTCAGCAATTAGACGCCCACCTAGAAAATAAGGGAAGACAATCCATGTTTCGAAGGAATGTAGTTCAAGTCTAGTAATCAGGCATTCCACCTTGTGAAAAGGAAAAACATCTCAGATTACAATTCAAATAGGCAACAAAGGGATTTCACCGGGAGAACACAGGTCAACAAGGCAACAAGAAACAAGATTAAGTTTGAAGATATAGATAGGGCTTTTGTAATTCATAGATCATAGTTTAGTCTAGCTTCTTTTTTTTTGACATGGTGTAATAAGGGGTTCAGGAAGCAGTAGTAGTAGCAGCAGCAACAGTGAAATCACAGCTTCATGGTAGTCCCAGCTACCAATCCTTTCTGAACTATACAGATCTGATTCCTTTTTAGCCAAGGATATGTAGGCAATGTTGGAAGCAGGGTGCGGTCAACTCTTTCAAAAAATGCTTCCCAAAGGAGTATTCAAATGGGCAAAAATCGCTCGTATCCGCTCACTTTATCTTTGCACGAAAACTCTTCGTGTTTCCGAGCAAAGAGGGGCAGCTGTGAGCACGTGATTTTTGCCCTATATGAATTACTCCCACAAATTCAAAACAAAATAATACTTTTTATTGTTTGCAATTTCGTGGATTTTTTTGGCATTTTCTGTCAATTGTTCGCATTTGTCTGTGCATGTTATTTTATTTAATTAATGAAAAATACAAAAAATATGTGCATGTACATTTAGGATTTAACTTTTCCTTTTAAGAATTAATTAATAATTAAGTTATTTTATAAAAGGGAAAATCACAAAAAAAATAGTTCAATTTGCACTTTTGATTCTACCTTCTATTTTAAGTAGTTTTTCTTTGTTTTTAATTAATGGTGTCAATTATCATTTAGAATTAATTAATGTTTTGTTTAAGTTAATTAGGTTCTAGGGATTAATTTAAGAATTAGTTTAATTTTTGAAAAAAAAAGAAAAGAAAAGAAAAAAATAAAAACAAAAAGGAAATTACAAAAATGATTTGAAATAGGAAAAGAAAAAAAAACCAGTTGGGGTGGAATCAATTCTCTATACCAAGCCCAATTCATTTCCTCGGCCAAACCCATTCAAAAGAGCCCATACCCACCCAATCCAGGCCTAGGTTCGACCCCAACCCAGTCCAAAATCCACTTGAAACCAAAACGACACCATTTTGAATCGTCTTTGATCTCAACCGTTAACTTCCCTTGATCCAACATTTGCGAAGTGGGGGGTCAATAATATTTAAATGTCGGAACCTCTAACCCTCCCCCCTCGTCGTCTCTCTCAGACTCACTCCCCTCAGAGACCAAAGTTAACCCTAATCTACCGCCCTAAAACCCACCATCATCTCCAATGGTGGCAACGTCAAAGACCACTCCAATCCTCACCAAACTAACACCCTAGAACCATCTCCCTCCCCTCAGCCCAAATCTCCAGTCCTTTACCCTCGAATTATGACCCATCTCGTCGAATCTTAAATCTGAGAACCAGAGGTCAAACCTTAATTCCACCAAATAAGACCCAAACACTCACCACTTCTTTCTCTTCCCAAAACCTGAAGTCAATCCCTTCAAACTCTCCTCAAGACTCACAGAGATCGAATCCGGATGGTCGTGCATGTGATACCTCTTTCTGGATTTAAATCGAAGAAGACGGGTTTAGCCGGACAACTGGGCAGCCATGGCAATAGGTATTCGATTCTTTATTTTTCTCGTTGTCCTCTTTCGTCATCTTCTTCTACTCTTTCTGTTTTCTTTTGACGAATAATGAATTAGCTTAATCAATGTTAGTTTAGGCGGTTTATTTTAGGTTTGAATTCAGGGGCTTGCCAGTAGATAACTTGGTTTCCAGTTTCAATTATGGTTTAGTTTATTTTAGGTCAACATGGTAGTATGTCTGATTCAAATTGATTTCCTGGTGCCATGTTTGATTAATTGCTTCAAAGGTTGAAATAGGCTCATTTATTTACTATTACCTTAGTTAATTGTGGTATCGATTAGTTTAAGTGTATTGATTACAAATTACTGCTTCTGAGTGTCTCTTTGGAGTTCAATTTTTCATCTATGGGTTTATTGGCTTAAATTTCCAATTGGTTTCCTTCCTCTGGGTTCAAGACTCAATTTGGGTTGATAGGTTTGGGTTAGGTCTTGGGCTGGTTCGACCTATATTCTGTCTGGGGTCAGAGGGTAAATAATAAAAGCTTAAAGGGTACTTAGGGTATTTTTGTAAAGGAAATCTTTGGTAACTACCTAGGGAAGCTTCTAGGAAGCTCAGGTGGGGGGCTGTTGTAATAGTTGGATAATTACATTAAGGGTAGTCCAGCAAAAATGAAAATTAGCTAGGGATTACTAAGCTAAAATAGAAATTCAAAAAGGACTAAAAGGCAAATTTGATTCCTCTATTGTTGCCCTATTTCCTTGCGTATAATGGCACCTCTCCTTGCCTTTCAAGGTAGAGTTTGAGAAAAAAAAATTCTAAAAAAATAAAAACGACTGAGAGATTTCAATTATTCTCTGCACCTCAAGCATTGAAAAAAAACTCACAATGATAGAACTTCAGAACTAGAAAAACAAAAAAAAAGGGGGAGGGAATTTCAGGCACTGTTTCATTGGTTAGCTCTTTCATTTCTCTAATTTTAAATCTTGCATTTGCTAAGTTTCTGGGATTTGAGATGGGTTGAAGGAGCTAAATTCACTGGTTGTCTGCTGCCTTGCCCTATATTATTGAAGTTTTTTTTGAGATTTTGGGAGTAGAATTTTAGGCATTAAGGTACACACCATGACCTTATGTCAAAATACTTGTAGTCATGACCTCACATGAATGCTAGAAATGTTGTTTTAATAATGGAATATACATCTTTTGATCCTTGTCTCATATGTTCAACTCCTGCTTCTCTTGTGCTTCAATTACCTTAGTTGGTGTCTGTTAGTCTTGAATTCTATGTGTACTATTTCCTTGCTCACTCACACTAAATATTTATTTCATGTTTTGAATTGTGTATGTTAGCCAGGGGTTAGTCTATGTGCAACATGACTCTTGACGGGTCTGATCTTGACATGATCAAATTCGTGAGAGTTGGAAGCTAAATTGATATTACATCCTGTATGTGAAGAGCTTGAAGCTTTATGGAGAGTTACGATCTGATGTGTATTTTTTTTTTGTAGTTCAGATTAATTTTGTTCATTATTTCATAGGTCAAGGTCTATAAAGTTTCATTTACTAGTGGATTACTCTGTAAATGGCTCAGAATGTGTTGAACAGGCCTGAATTCACATGGTTTTTTTTTTGTATTTTCTTTCACATTTGACGCTAGTAATTGTGGAAGTTATGTGAATACTAGTAGCTGAAACACTATAGTTGGATCGTTTAATTTGGGCAACTTAGTTTATTTTCGAAGATGCACAACCTTATCGTTGTTAGAATAAGCATGTTGATGTAAAATTGGCATGTGGAAAAAGAAAAATATTTTTGGATCCATATTCATTTCATGACTGTTGAGAATAGGAAATCGTAATCTAGGTGCACGTATCTCTTGTTCTTTGTTTTATTTTCTGGAATTCCTCAAAGGAGTTGGGCTTGTTTTGGGACGATATGGGCCAGTGCTGGAAAGGCTTTCATGCCCTTCTATGCCCGGTGTTTCTTTAGGCCCAACCTTGGGGCCTATTAGATTCGGGCATCATGCCCAACATGTTCTGTTTTCTTTCCTCTTTCCAAAATTCTTCAAAGTGACTTTGGGCCTGTAGCCAGCCCAAACCATTTAATGCGGCTTAGATGCTTGTTTTATCCCATTTGGATCTTATAGCTAGTAAAAGTAATTTGAACTTCAATTTTAGGGTAGGTTTCACGTCTTGGCCCGAGTTAACTAATTACTGTCCTTCAATGGGTTTGTGGTGGGATATAAATTAATCTATGGCCCTCACATTTTATAATTAGACAATAAGATAAATATTCGTAGAAAAATCTTTAGGGCCGTTTAAAATACAATTATGATTGTGGACACATTCGCGTGACATGATTACGATTTCTAAAAAACAAAATCGGAGTATGCATTCGTGCAACTTTTGCCAAACTTTTCTTAATAATAATAAAGCGTTACTAATTGTGGACACATTCGCGTGATATGATTTTTGACGCGCCAAACAAATGGGTACACGTACGCGTGACCCGTTTCAAGATAATTTTCTTAATTAAAGTGGCGAAAGGTAAATGCACATAGGTTCTAAAATATGTAATTAGACAATTTTAATAACCCAAGTATGATCAAAGCGACCGTACTAGAACCATGGAACTCGGGAGTGCCTAATACCTTCTCTTGGGTTAATAGAATTCCTTTCCCGAATTTCTAGTTCGCGGACTGTAATACAGAGTCAATCTTTTCCTTGATTCAGGATTTGAACCGGTGACCTGGGACACCATAAATCTTCCAAGTGGCGACTTTGAATCTTTTAATAATATAATCCCATTTTGATTGTCCTTTAATTGGAAAAACTCCCTTAATACCCTTCCGGGGGTAGGAAAAAGGAGGTGTGACACACAAATCTAACCTGCAAGGTCATATCTCCATATAGCTTCGCTGCAATGCGCGATACTAACCAAACATGGCTACACGTGAGACACCTCAAGTCACTATGCTCGAAATTGATAACTACGCACAATCTGATGTCTGGAACCAAACCAAATCATTACACTCTCGGTGAAACAAGTAACATATACCATGCAAGGCCGATAGGACATAACCGATACGCCATTCACCGAGCAACACCCAATTATTCTCCTCGCTCTACTTGCACTATGAACCCCAATAGAACTCCACCATATGTTCCCATAACCAACAAATCATAACGTCTCGCAACGCAGAAAAGAAACTCATAGATCTCCCAAATCACTAGTTAGCTCAACAATGGTCGGATCAACCTATCCCTTGATAATACAATTCGGGGCCAACCAAGCCGACTCAAGCTAGAACACGCATCCATATTGGCCTGCCAACAACTCCTTACCAAGGAAGCCTGAAGCTGCTCCTTCCACCACTATAACTCCTGCTAGAGCCATACGTACGGTGCCCGGCACCAAATCAATACCGAAATCCACAACCTCGCCCGGCGACATGCCCGACCACAAGAAACACATCCGAAAAGTCCCTCAACACCGGAACTGAATCAATATAAGGAGCTTCAACACTGACACTCATCACAAGTGCCCAAGTAAGAAAGATAATCCTTCCCAGCCGTCCGCTAGGTCTTCAAAATATAAAATCACTCTACCAGGATATACTCCGACGCACCTCGCCACTCAACCCATGGCATTTCCGATATAGTCCGTAGCGCAATAGTCCATAATAATCCAACACGGAGACAACCGGTCTAACCCCAATATCATATCCAATATCTAACATACCAAGCAACGAAAGATCCACTCGTCCTCCCAAATCCCGATAGTCGCTAAACAGTGCCGATACACACAGTCCACAACCACAATATAGCCTGAATATAAGAACTTTCGTCTCCAATCCACATGGCACATGAATCACCATGTCTGATCCCAATTTCGCCGTCCGAATATATGCCACACCTCTAATACCCAGTCATTTCACGAGAGATACTCAAAAATTCTTTTATGCCACCAAGCAAACTCGAATATCAACAGTCGATCCAGCCTGAAAGTGCCGCAATACTACCGAAATGCCATCAACTTAATCACATTGCCCTTTTTCTTAAACATATACTCTCGTCAATCACTTCCAATTAACAATACCATTTCCTTAATCATTTGAGGCTAACCGCTGCCTAAGAGTTTTATGAACTTCCCTTCAAAACTGAACTGAAATGTCACACACGCAAATCTCGATCCTCTAAAATGACTCGCATATTACCATACCATCCTAGGATAACATGAGAACTTCATATCCCTTCCGAGCCACAGACATCTACGTACTCAACTAGTCCAAAACCTCCCATTGGTCCCATATAGAAGAAAAATCACTACACATCCCATGCTCCGCATGCCCATAAAAGATATACATCTCCAAACCACGATAAGAACCATCAAGAACTCTCCGAGTTCCCTTTGCACAAATCATACCTACCAGGACTGAATCCTTCTAACTTGACCAAGCTAATCAAGTCGTCGAAACCTAAGAGCATTACCGCAAAATACCTATAGGAACTCATTACCTCAAACACACACAAGGAATAAATCATGTCCTTACCATACCGGTCTAGTCTACTACCAATTTACCCCATCTATCTAAATTTCCTTCTGATTCATCTTCAACTTGATATTTCTTTTTTGCTGAAGCACCACAATCCTCAACTCAGACTTACCACATGGAACCATGCATAAAGCCACACCGTCTAAGGCCCATACGTCGCCGAATACTTTCTTAAACATTCTCGAAAACACCACATTCCAGAATACTTTACTCTGAAGAACTTCTTGCGAATCTAAATCCGTTACCTTTACTTTCCTGATACTGATACATAGAACCCCATAATTAACATAGAAATACCACAAGTCTTGACCTTTTCCAATAAAAAATCAGTTTCTAACCACATATACAACCTTAAGATACCCAATTATTCCCTGTAGAATATTGAACACATTAGAACCATTCTCGAGAGTCATTCACTCTTATTCAACTACAATTTACCTGGCCTAACAAATAGAACCACCCGTGCCTCATTGGCACTCCAGCACTGCAGAATGAAATCCTCATTCCAATGCAACCAAGCAACTTCCTGCTCTATGCACTGAGCATTCTTTACCAACAACAACTTAAGACATCCCGTGATTCTCTTACCCTATGAAGCATAATATGACCTTTGCCAAAACTCTTCCTTTACTCGAACCATCCTCGGTCTCTATCTCCGCTACCCATAACTAATTCGCCCGCACACCTCAAATTGGAACCAGCATAGCACCTAACCATGCAACCAACTACTCACAGTAGACTCCCCCACTTGGCTCGGAGCCATAGATCATAATACACTCGATAACTCAT
This sequence comes from Nicotiana glauca, assembly GCA_026770625.1. NCBI lineage: Eukaryota > Viridiplantae > Streptophyta > Magnoliopsida > Solanales > Solanaceae > Nicotiana > Nicotiana glauca. The sequence continues at coordinate 5,976 of MU683163.1, read as the reverse complement.
AACACTTATACTCTATTGATGCCAAAATACCATAGTGAGATTAAACTCAAATCCTTTGTAAGCTTGTGTAAACATAGATCATCTAGTACTTTAAATATTCGACAAATCTCGCTCTCATTCTCTCAACAGTTAAGCCCACTTTCTTAAGCGACCCAAAAGTCAAATTCAACACTTACATTCCACTTGCACCTGAGAACTTTTAACATTCACATAAGGGTCACACAACCCTAAAACACCCCGCAGGAGATAATCCACCTGCTTTGCCTCTAATTAACTTTTTTGCATACCTTCCACTGTCATAAATCGTACGCAGTTACTTATTCTTCCTGAGTCTAAACTCAAACCGCAACATGAAATTTACTTCTCTTGCAATTGAGAAACATGAAAAGATCATTCATACGCCCATAACTCGGGGTTATACCTCGAATCAAGATGGAATTCCAGCACCTAATAGTTATTCTGTCCTCCAGTAGCCCTTCCTCACCACTTCCAAGTTATATAGATATATCTCTCAATACTAACATACTCATCACATAGTTATCCAGCCGTCACTACCACTAAGAGGGACAATACCGAACATATAAATTCAAAACACTTGCTCACACAATCAACACCTCGGTGCTCAAGCCATAGGCAAAGATTCGGCCTCTAGTCATCCAGAATGGCCCAACATAAACTCACAGAGATCACATCTCGCCCCTCGATCGGGGAATCACAAGCCATCGAGGCACATCCGATACTGAGCGCTCATGCGCGCATACGAATACGTGGAAGGAATTTCAAGAGTTACCTTTCAAGCTGAATCAAGGACGCACGATAAGAATTCAAGAATGTGAAGTTTTCCTAAAGGTTCTGCAGCCTCTCAAGGATAAATATAGACGTCTACGTACCGATCTGCGAGACTCTACTAAACTTTCTCATGACTCATGAGACCTATGTAACCTAAGCTCTAATACCAAATTGTCACGACTCAAACCTAGACTCGGTCATAATGGTGCGTCTCATGGGGACAAGGCCAACCAACTAAACCCAATTCGTCCTTTTAAAATAGTTGAACAGTTCATAAGCAGTTTAAATATAATTTAGTGATAATAATTAGCGAAAGTACAACTCGAAATAGCCCAAACCGAGGTGTCACGGGTCATGAGCATCTATTAAAGTATGAATACAACTACGAGGTCTGAAATATTAAAAAATAGGACTGATAAACACAAAGGAAAAAATACGGTGTTGCGAACGCTGACAATCACCTCACTAAACTCCGATAACTTAGCCTCCAATCAACTCAAAACCCGCTACCTAGGGAACAAATACCTGCATCTGCACGTGAGGTGCAGGGAGTAAAGTGAGTACTCTAACTCAGTGAGTAATAAAGGTAAATAATAACTGAGTAGTAAGAAATCACGTAAGGCAAATCATCATGCTGTATAGAAGCAGTATAAAACCCCTTGAGAAAAAGTAGTGAAGCTATGAAATCTTTTAGAAAAAAACATCTTAGCTCAGTTTAAACCTCTTTTGAAAATGGATTTTTCAACAGTTATGCAAATGAATGCAAAACAATTAGTGTAGATAAGCACAGAAATTCGCCCCTCGGGCACAACAATCACTCAATAGATAATGCTAGGCAATCAGGTAGATACCCCGTGAAGTAACACAGACAACAGATAATGGCAGACAAATGAAAAAAAGTAAACACATAGATCAATATCATATAGTAACCACTGCGGCATGCATCCCGATCCATATATCACTGCGGCGTGCAGCCCGATCCATATATTTCGTCGACGATGCTCACTGGGGGTGTGCAGACCCCGGGAGAGGCCCCTTACGGCCCAAGCACAATATCAATCCCAAGCACAATATCAATCTATCTCGTGGCATCAAATCTAGGCCCTCAGCCTCATATTGGTACCAGTATAACACTATTGCAGCGCGCATTCCGATCCCATAGTATCCTCACAACACAGGCCCTCAACCTACCTCAGTCAGATAAAATCATCACAAGCCCCTCGAGCATTAGTAAAATAGTAGTTCTCAGCCCAAGAAATCATTTAGAAATATTGTTTAAGTCTCAAAACTGAGTAAAATAGCTGAGTTGTAAAACAGTGGAAATCGGCATGATTGAGTTCAAGTAATAAGTCAAATAGTGATAATAATCTCCGAAGGGTTCAAATAGTTGGCACGAAGCCCAAATATGGAAATCAACCCAAATCATGATGATAACAAGTAAGTTTCAGTAAAATACATGGTAAAATCATCAATGAGGACGAACCAAGTCACAATTCCCAACGGTGTTCTACCCCACGCTCGCTATCCGGCGTGCAAGTCACCTCAATATAGCACTACGATGCGCAAATCCGGGGTTTCAAACCCTCAGAATATCATTTATAATCATTACTCACCTTAATCCGAGTAGAAATCCCACTCCACAATGTCTTTATCTCTCAAATCAACCTGCGAATGCCTCGAATCCCAATGTTTTCCTTGAAAATCTCTCAAAAAATTGCCTCACCCGAGCTCCCTTGGTCCAAAAATGTTAAAAATGGCCGAAACCTCGAAATAAAGCTTCTGCCCAAGTATATACTACTTTCGATCGCGGAAAATGCTTTGCAATCATGAAGCACAACTTTTCTCAGCCCAATATTTGCCCTTCGCGATCGCGGACAATGCTTCGCGATCGCGAAGAACAAATTCCACCTTCCGGACAGCCTCTAGTATAATGATCATAAAATTTTGCACATAATTTCAAATGACAAATGGTTTAATGTTATTAAAACTAGACACCAAGTGATACAATTTTATAGGTTGCTTATTTCCTGAGTCATTATATATTGCGAGATATAAGCTTAATAAATCAGCTCTGTGCAGCGGATATTTCCAAACTTTCCCCGGACAGCCTATAGTGTAACTACCATAAACTTTTGTACATAAATTGAAATGCCAATTAATTTACATTTCTGAAAACTAGACACAATGGGCTACAACTTTAATCTTCGGATCATCTCAAAATTTCTTATAGATTGTGAGATATAAGCTTTCAAAGTAGGATCAGTGCAACAGACTATTTACTCTATGCGATCGCGATGCATCATCCACGATCGCGAAGAAATAATATTTTTCTCGCATTTTACTCACCGCGATTGCGTCAATTCCATGCGATCGCGTTGAACACTGCTGTAGCCAAAAACCAGCAGCTAAAAATAGCTTAGAAATGGTCTGGAACCACCCTGAAACTCACCCGAGGTCCTCGGAACTTCAACCAAAAACACCAATACACCCTAAAACCTCTTTCAAACTTTTTCCAATCATCAAAACACCTCAAAAAATACCAAATCCATCAATTCACATCGAATTCAAGCCTAAGTTTTTTAAAAACTTCCGAAATACGCTTTCGATCAAAAACCCAACCAAACCACGTCCGAATGACCTAAAATTTTGCACACACATCCTAAATGACATAACGAAGCTACAACAACTCTCGAAATTCTATTCCGACCCTTGGATCAAAATCTCACCTATCAACCGGAAATCGCTAAAATACTAACTTCGCCAATTCAAGCCTAATTCTACACCGGACATCCAAAACTAATTTCGATCACGCTCCTAAGTCCCAAATCACCTAACGAAGTTAATCAAATCATAAAAACTCCAATCCGAGATCATATACAAATAAGTCAACTCTTGGTCAAACATTTCAAATTCAAAGCTTTCAATTGAGATTGTTCTTTCAAATTCATGCCGATTTCCGTAAAAACCAAAACCAGGGATCTACATCAGTCATAATACATTACGCGGGGCAAGTCATGCCCGAGAACTGGTGATCAAAGCGCAAAAGCTCAAAACGACCGGTCGGGTCGTTACAATTGGTATCCGTTTAGCTTTTATTGGGCGGTTTATCGGCCTAGCAAAATTATCAATGATTCTAGGAATCCAGCAGTACTAGTAGAAGGAAAATAAGCAAAAAAATTAGGACTTGACATGACTTTGGTTTAAAAAAGAATAAAAGATATGGCTACTCTTTGTGCTTCTCTTCGACAATAGCTTCCTCTTGAAATCATTAAGGTTTGTGAAATGTGTGTTTCTTTTTTCTTTAGATTTCCCAACTTTTCCTCGATCGCCGAAATCGTATTGCACTAATTCTACAAGAGAAGCCAGGTCTAGTCTCATCAATTTCTCGGGGACAGATCTGTTGTTTCATCTAATTAATGTTCATAAAATATAAGCAATTTATGTATGTCATTTTGCTCCAGAAGTGATAGATAATGAATCACTTTCTTTTATCTTTGTTAGTGTTATTGTCACAACTCTTTTTTACACACCTACCCCGAAGGATAATGTATAAGGGAGTTCCATTTAAAGTGACATTATTCGAAATGGGATTATTCATTTATTTTTAGAGTCGCCACTTGGGAAAGGATTGGCTTTTGGTGTCCCAAGTCAGCGGTTTAACTTAAATCCCAAATCGAGGAAAATTTCGACTTCCCGAACGGAGTCTGCGAACTAGAAATTCTAAGTAAGGAATTCTGTTGACCCGAGGGAAGGTGTTAGGCACCCCCGGATCCCGTGGTTCTAGCACGGTCGCTTAACTACTATAAATGGCTAAATATCTGATTTTAAAATATGTTTCAACTTAAAGTGCAATTTAAAATACTTACCGCTTTTAAATTAATTTTTAAGGAATTTGCAACATTGTTAAAACACGCCTCGAACCACGTCACATAAATGCACCCGTGATTTTTGACATATTCTAACGCCGTTGAGATTTGGATTTGGATCACATAAATGTGCACCCGTATTAGGAAGGTAAAATTATTTAATGACGACCCTAAAGCGACTAGCGTATTGTTAACTTTGAGGAAGGCCGTGAAATTCGCTAAACAACCCATCCCGAATTCTAAGCATTTTTAGGATAAGCATTTGATGAGGGCCCCACGATTTGTGCATTTTTGTTTGGCGAGACTCATCTCATTTTATTATTAAAAGGCCAATCTAGAGAAATCTAAGGTTTTCTATTTAAATGTCTCTAAAAATGAAGAAAAGGGCCTAATTAGTTATTGTTACACAAATAAAACATCTTACTAAAACCCTTTAGCAATTTTTTGGGCCTGAACTTGGCCCAATAAAAGAAATCTCAACCAGCTTGGTAATCGGCCTGCGTTTAGGCCTAAACGAGAAGGGAAATATCATTTGACACTGGGCCCCAAACGGGTTCAGGCCCAGGTATGACTTCAAGGGGAGCCCTGAAATAACCCGGACCATCAGAAATGAGACCAAAATAAGCCACCAAAACTCCACTCTAGTGACCGAGAGATGGAGCGTCTTCCCAATTACCACGACTGGCATCCTAGCCACTGAGTTTTACATCAATATTGCTCAGACCGTTATCAACAAATTCCCAAGATAAATCGCATGCTCCTTGCCATTGTCATTGACCACAATCACCCCTTCTTGAATCATTCTTTCTATTTCCCTTTTCAAAGATCGACAATCTTCAATGCTATGCCCCTGGACATTAGAGTGGTACATGCATTGAACAGTAGGATCAAAACTTTTCACCTTCGGGTCTGGAGTATATCCAAGGAGTGGCTTAATCAGGCCAAAATGTTTTAACTTTTTAACAAGCTTGTGTAGGATTCACCGATGGGCGTAAAATTATCCCTTTGCCTTTGTTTTCCTCCATGGCTCAGGTTTCTAAGATTGTTGGATGCTTGAAAGTGCTGTGAAGGTACACGAGAGTTTTGGGCTACTGGTGCCTGCTTCAGGGAGTGACTTGGCGGTGGGACAAATGGACTGATGTTATTTGGTGGTTGGGGTAGCTTATGTGGAATTTGGGGACGTCCACGGGGTATTGTGGCTGACAGCATTTAGCAAGAACGACCACCAGACCCTGTTGTCGGCGAAGGCTATGACCCGATGGTTGGACAAAAGATCGGGTGTTGTTCGGGGGATAGATTTGGAGTTGGTTTTGAGGTTGAA
>MU683156.1:62415-90106 GCA_026770625.1 Nicotiana glauca | reverse complement strand
ATTTTATATTAATTATATTTGGAGTTGATTTAGTTTATGAGAAATTCAAATGTTGAAAATATTTTATTAAATTCTTATTATCGATTTAGTAGTAATATTTTGGGAATAGGCTTGCCTTGTAACACGATAGGCGCCATCACGACTATGGTAGATTTTGGGTCGTGACACCAAACTCACTATTCCATCATCAATTTCTCTTGGTTGTAACTCCTCTCGTATCCCTTCTTCTTGTACCAGCTCACCTTCTACATTTCTGAATGTATCGTGAAGTAATCCATTAATATCATCACGCATATTAGAACCTTCATCATTATTGCTTTGATGAGGTGTAGTTCTAGAGGAGAATCCTTCATCATGGAAAACCCATTCCGTGTAACCATCACCAAATCCATTAACGACCAAGTGATCCTCCACCACATTTCTATAATGCCAATAGCGATTAATGCACTTTTGGCAAGGGCATAATATTTCATTTCATTATTGTAATGACATGGCCGGTCGTTTTTGAAATTTACGCCCCGTCCCTTATTAACTATTTCCCCTAAGTTCATTTCCGCTATTTTGGTTTGTCGGGAGGTTCGGTGTTGTGTTTTGGAGAGTTTTGGGACAATTAGTCCCTCAATGAGAGCTTAAGTGTTGAAAAATGGTCCATAGTTGGAACAGTGTGAAGACAGCCTTGGAATGGAAATCCAATGGTTCTGTTAGCTCCGTTAGGTGATTTCATGGTTGGGAGCGTGTTCGGAATGAACTTTAGATGTCCGTAGATAATTTAGGCTTGAATTGGCAAAGTTAGTATTTTGGCGATTTCCGGTTGATATGTGAGATTTTTATCCGACGGTCAGAACGAAATTCCGAGAGTCGATGTAGCTTCGTTAGGTGATTTGGGATATGTGTGCAAAATTTCAGATCATTCGGACGTGGTTTGGTTGGGTTTTTGATCGAATGCGTGTTTTGGAAGTTTTAGAAAAACTTAGGCTTGAATTCGATGTAATTTGATGGTTTTGGTATTGTTTGAGGTGTTTTGAGGATTAGAACAAGTTTGAATAATGTTTTAAGATGCGTTGGTGCTTTTGGTTGAGGTCCCGGGGGCCTCGGGTGTGTTTTGAGTTGTATTGCGCTCCTATTTGATGTTTCAACGCCGTATATTTGGACATAAAGAGGTACCATATTAAGTAAATGAGCTCCAAATTAAATTTTTATTGAACCATTAGATCCGTATCATAATTTTAGAGCCATAGCAAAAAGAATCGTCGAATTTATACATCGTATGAGGGAATTATGCTCATTTCCGTGTCGAGAAAGTGTTGTTTGCTGTCATAACCGCAGAAGCGGAAATTTGTCGCGGAAGCGGGACCGCAAAAGCGGAAATTTGGTCGCGGAAGTGGTACCGGAGAAGCGGAAAATTTTCCGCTGAAGCAAAAAAGGGTCCTGGGCAGAGAACTTAAGTTCTGAAAATGGGACTTCGTTCCCATTTTCCATTTTTGACTTCTAGAGCTCGGTTTTGGGAGAAATTTCAAGGTGTTTTCACGAGTAACGATTCTATAATCTCTTATGCTTAATACCTACTAATCTAATCATGATTTCCTTCGTATTTTCGGCTTTTTGAATGAAAAATGGGTCAAAATCCTTACACTAAATTATTGAGTTTTGAGTGGGTATTTAACCTCTGATTTGAGAGATTTTTATATGGATAGACTCGTGAGAGTACGAGGGTTCTGAAAATATAAAATTTATCCGATTCCGAGATGTGGGCCCGAGGGGAATTTTTGTCATTTTATACAATTTCGCGTATTAGCTTAGAATTTAATTGTAGAATAAATTACTTGAATTATTATTTACAATATGCAATTTAATTGAATAGATTTGACCCATTTGGAGTCAGATACTCGTGGCAAAAGCGTGGTTTCAGGTTGACTTGCACGTGTTCGAGGTAAGTGGCTTGTCTAACCTTGTGTGGGGGACTTTGTCCCTTAGGATGTGATATTTGGTAATGGAATGCCTTGAACGTGAGGTGACGAGCACGTACTTGAGCTAATTATTGAATATCCAAATTTTTACTTAAAATACATGAACTGAGTTTCTTTCGTAATTGCTTTATTCTACTTGCTATTATAGCCTGTACTAGTATAGACACTACTAAAAAAATGCAAATTTTCCACTGATATATTATCAGTGGCAATTCCCACTGAAATATAAAAAAATACAGTGGGAAATGGGAAAGATTTCTTTTACCTTTTTTTTAAAAACATTCCCACAGACTATAGGTGGGAACTAGTTGGCGCAAAAAAGCGCGCAATTTGTTTCCAACCGAATCAGTGGGAATATCATTAAAAATGAAATTATTAAACTATACTAGTGAAACGGTGGGAATTTCGAATAAAAAAATATTTTAATATTTCCACTGATGCAGTGGGAAATTCAAAATTTCGAACTTTGGCAAAAACCTCGAGCTTAAAAAATTCCTATTCCTTTTTATTCCACGAACTTTGGCAAAAACCGTGAACTTTTGCTATAATTCATTAGATTTTATATTAATCCTTGAGGTCAAAAGGAGAAAGACAAGGAAAGAATAGTAAAGAAGGAAAAGAAAAAATATACTTTCTCAATTCTTTGGAAACAACATATCTTTTCTCTTTATGAAGATCGACAACAACAGGTTAGAGGTGGCCCTGCAAAATATTATTCAAAAGTCCTATTTAAATTGTAAGTTTAGACAAAACACGTCATCTCTCACTAGAGAGACCTATTGCTCAAATATTAGACAAAAAGGAATGAATGCATGATGTATGAGAACATAGGGCGAGATAAGCTGCCTAGGGAAATGAAATTCATACCTAAGCAGTCCGGACCCTCTTGAGCATATGTTGATGAAACTGTGATAACAAAGTTAGAAAATACATTTCACCTGCAACAAAAAATATGAACCATATCCACTACATATTTAAAAAGATGACATGGAAGGAAAGGAACCAACCAGAATCAGCTACAACAACTTATCATCAGAAATCTTGCTACATTCACATGATTTATTTTATCATTTGTTGAATTGTCCTGCATCTTATCTGGTATATTCAAGTAATAAGCAACATAACTGCAAGATGTTACTCTGATGCTAATGTAGTCCCTTGAACTCAATATTATTTCATGTAAAATAAATCCTGGCTGAGTCCAATCCTTTTGGCACATACAGATCCCAATAAAGTGGTGCCTTCACGAAATAATGGAATCATGGATGTAGGAAAAGAAGCAGTTAAAAGGTAAAAAGAAATGAGAGTTCATCTTACAACAAAAGCTATTTACCAATCAGTTGTGAAAGAAAATTAACAGGGATTTAGAGCAACATCAAGAACAAGTTATTAATCCATTTTTGAATAAAGTGAATGAACAACTCTTAGATAGTTACAAATGAAGAAGCCTCGGTCAAATTTATCAAATTGAAAATTCATATAAAATAGCTTGGGAGAAGTAATTTTCTTTGCATAAATAGACCAATTGAAGCTTTTATACCGGTTAATGTTAATCGACATATATACTAGTATATCGACTAATTTTGGGGTTTTGTTAATTGTTGGTTGAGTGCTCTCCAACTTCTATGTTGTAGGATGGTTTGAATTATTGGAGGTTTAAGGATCCGATTTTGTTTTATTAAGAGGGTTTATAATTTATGCTTTTATTTTTTGCTAAAACTAGGATTTCATGTATCTTGAATCTCAACAAATTTGCTGCTTTAAGTAACTTTTGAAAATGCATATCATTGTTATGACAGCGATATTCATTTCTACAAGGAAATGGCTTCAATTTTACAAATAAAAGTTTCAGGTATATGCACAGAACAAGTAGGAACATATCATTACTGGCAGAGGTATTTGTGCTTCTTTATTCTTCTCTTTTCTCTTCTTCTTTCTATTTTTTTGCTTCTGTTTTTTGACAGAAACATAGGTATTTGTGCTCTGTATTTCTACTTCTTTCTTCTTCTCTTCTTCTCTTCTTCTTTCTATTTTTTTTCTTCTGTTTTTTGAAAGAAATAGAGGTATTTGTTCTATTTTTGTCGAGCATAAACTGGGGCTTTTCTTCTTCTCTTTTCCCTTATTTTTGGCTCTGCTTTGTGTTTTTCTTTATTTGATTTTGCTCTGTTTTTATTTTTCAGGCAGTGTACTGTTATGCAGATTTTTTTTGCTCTATTTCTTTTTGTCTTCTTTAGACTATTAGTCTTTAATTTATGAATCTACTATGAGTCTATGACTACCTATTGAGTTTTTTATTTTTAAATTAATATATTTATTAATATATTATTATTATTCAGTTTTAGTTATATATATATATATATATAGTATTTTATTTTTTTGTATAAATTGTCGCCTCACATCAAAAAGGCGAGCGCTTCGCTGCACGCCTCTCACCTCACTGAAGCGGGCCCTCGTCGCTATTTGTCGCCACGCGCTATCCAAAACACTGGATTATTCTATCTTTGATTCAATTATTAACATGAAAAACTTACTGAGTTGTACTTGTACATAAGCTCGTCAAATTTTAGCCATTCTTCATTTTGAGATGACTTCAATTGTGTTTGAAATATGCTATTAGTGTGATACTGTAGTGGCTGCAATTGACAGTCATGGAGGCAAAATAAATAGAGTCAAAAACTTTAAATTAAATCTCATCCTTGCATACATATATTGAATACATACAATATTACTGGAAATTATCACATTCTCTACTTTTTGGTCTTCAGATTTAGGTGCAACACATTTACGTTTCAAGCTTCTTGCTATTGTACCACTTGGCCAAAGACCATTTTACTCATTTTGAAAATTATAATTATTAGCATTTTTTTAAGTATAATTATCATATCTTTTACTCCTTTTGAAAATTGGACCAGGAATTGAAGATAAAAACGTGTGAAAGAAGACAAAATCAAGTTATAAGTCTTGAGGTAACTTATATCTATCCTCCAAGTTTAAATTTATTTATGGATGATAACCAATGTTTTAGAATGTTGGTTTGACTTTTTTTGGCTTATAAAAAGATTTAATAAAAGTTAGTTCTCTAAGGTATATTATTCATAATTAATTGTAAACTAAGTGAGTTCTTTAAGATATACGATTCAAGATTAACTGTAAAATCACTTGAAACAAATAAGTTGTTATAAGTCTATTCATTTGTTTGTGTATATTTGTGTACTAGATGGAACGTGAACATCATAGATGGATGTACGATAGGAATCATCCTAATCGTTCTGGCTTAAAGGAAGAATTTGTTGAAGGTGTTAAAGGATTTATTGCTCAGGCAAAAACACTTCCTGAATTTTGTAGTGAAGGAACAATTAGGTGTCCTTGTGTGAAATGCAAGTGTACAAAGTTGTTGCAACCGCAAAATGTTAAAGTTCATCTTTATAGCAGGGGGTTTAGGGAAAATTATTATGTGTGGACTGTTCATGGAGAGAACTATTATAGTGTTGGTGATGTTCATTCTCAAAATCTAGTTAGTGGTGAGGGAAGTACACAAATGGAGAATAATGTTGAGAATTCTCGATTACATGAAATGGTGTCAGATGCTTTTGGTTTTTACCCAGGGGTTCAATCACAACAAAATGTTGTTGAGCCTCCCAATAATGAGGCAAAGCGCTTCTATGAATCATTAGAGTCGGCTAGTCGTCCACTCTATAAAGACTCAATGCACTCTGAGTTGTCTGTTGCAGTTAGATTACTAACTATTAAATCAGATTGGAATATTTCTCAAGCAGGCATGAATGCTATAATTGGGCTTATGCGTGAAGTTAATCCAAACATTAACTTACCCAATGATTACTATAAAGCAAAGAAATTGGTTTCCAAGTTAGGACTTTCTTCAACAAAAATTGATTGTTCTGAAAATGGTTGTATGTTATATTATAAAGATGATGCGGTTCTAGAAGCGTGCAAATTTTGTGGACTGTCTCGTTTTAAGGAAGTCACAAATGCCAAAGGTAAGAAAGTTGCAGTTAAGAAGATGCATTACTTTCCAACTATACCTAGATTAAAGAGGATGTATGCATCAATGAGTTCTGCTCCTCATATGAGATGGCACCATGGAAATAGAAGGCCGCCTGGTGTTTTGTGTCACCATTCGGATGGAGAAGCGTGTAAGCATTTTGATAGGATGTTTCCAAACTTCGCTAATGAACCAAGAAATGTTAGGTTGGGTTTGTGTGCATATGGATTCACTCTATTTTCTGTCTCTGCTGCACCATATTCATAGTGGTCTGTCTTTGTTACGCCATATAATCTTTCACCTGAAATGTGTATGCCAAGTCCATATTTGTTCCTAACTTGCATAGTTCAGGGTCCAAGTAATCCAAAGGGTTTAATTGATGTATATTTGCAGCCGTTGATTGATGATCTAAAATTATTGTGGCATAAAGGTGTTGAAACGTATGACATATCAACTAAGCAAAACTTTAGATTGCGTGCTGCTTTGATGTGGACTATTAATGATTTTCCTGCGTATGGAATGTTGTCTGGGTGGTCGACTGCTGGAAAGTTAGCTTGCCCCTACTGTATGGAAGATACAAAAGCATTCACTTTGAGATATGGAGGTAAAAACACATGGTTTGCCTGTCACCGACGGTTCTTGCCAATGGATCATGAGTTCAGGAGAAATACTAGTGCGTTTATGAAGAATCAAATAGATTATGATGAGCCACCACCATTCTTGTCAGCTGAGGAAATTTGGGAGAGGGTTAAAGATCTACCTAAGGTAACAGAGTCTCCATCTTCTAGAATACCTGGTTATGGCGTTGAGTATAATTGGACTAAACAAAGCATATTTTGGGAGTTGCCTTATTGGAAGCATAATCTTCTTCGACATAATTTGGATGTCATGCATATTGAAATTTTTTTTTGACAACCTATTTAATATTGTTATGGATGACAAGAACAAGACAAAAGATAACTGGAAGGCCAGGATGGATTTACAGGAATACTGCAGGCGAAGAGAATTAGAACTAAAAGAAATAAATAAAAGGATGTTGAAGCCTAAGGCTAGTTATACATACATTTTGGATGATAACGAAAGATTTGTGATTGGGTTAGGAATTTGAAGATGCCCGATGGGTATGCGTCAAACTTATCCAGGTGTGTTGACATGAAATAAGGAAAGTTGATGTATATGAAAAGCCACGATTGTCACATTTTCTTGGAATCATTAATTCCTATTGCATTTAGCTCATTGCCTGAGAGAATATGGAAACCCATCACAAAGATAAGCTTGTTTTTTAAGGAGTTGTATTCTAACACATTAAGGGATGAAAACCTAATTTTCATGGAAAGTAATATTCCTTTAATCATAAATAAACTAGAGAAATTTTTTCCATGTGGTTTCTTCAATGTAATGGAACATCTCCCAATTCACCTTGCACAAGAGGCACGACTTGGAGGACCGGTTCAGTGTAGATGGATGTATCCCTTCGAGAGGTAATGACTATTAACTATTTTCTCTTTATGTATTTTGGTATAAAGAACTCCTATCTAAAAGTGTGCTATGCAAGATTATTGGCAAATGTAAACGGACCGTGAAACAAAAGGCCAAGATTGAGGGATCCATATGTGAAGCGTATCTAGTTAGAGAAACCTCTCATTTTTGTTTGTATTATTTTGAGAATCATGTTCCATGTTTGAGAAATAGGCCGAATCGGCATGATGAAGGTGACAATGATCCTTTGGAAACTCCTATATCCATATTCAATCAATTGGGTAGAGGTCCGAGAAAAAGTCAAAAAAGAAGTTGGACTGATAGGGAAAAGAACGGCTACAACACATGTATTATTGAATTGCCCCGAAGTTCAATAATTTTACAAGTAAGTTTGGAATTATACTATTGACCTATGTGCATAATCTATTCTTTTTTTAGCTAATAAATATTGTAAAATGTCTGACAGTTACTTTGTGAGTCAGTTCGGCCATGCTAATGTTTATCCTAGATTTTCAGAGTGGTTTAGAGACTACGTAAGTGTTAATTAATATGTAACAAAATTTTCATTATTTACACACTATATGATTTTTTAACTTCTCGATTTTCTTCAACTCTATATAGGTTCATAATCCAAAAAATGGTATATGTGATCCTTTTTTTCGTGATATAGCTTGGGGACATACCCCACAAATCAAAACCATGTCTATGTATTTTGTCAATGGATACAAGTTTCATACGGAAGAATGGTCTAAGAATAAGAAAACCATTAATAGAGGGGTATGGGTGAAAGGTGGTGATGGTGACCAAGGTGGGGATATTGATTATTATGGTATGCTCCAGGAGATTTTAGAAATAAAGTATGTTGGTTGGCCAAAGAAAAGGTTGGTACTTTTTCGATGTAAGTGGTTCGATCCCACAACAAATAGAGGTACAAAGGTACAGGCACAATACAAAATAGTAGAAGTTAATCACACGAAGGAGTACCAAAGCTATGATCCATTTGTTATGGCGCAAAATGTAAAGCAAGTGTATTACGCTCCTTATCCGTCGACGTGTAAAAATAAGAATGAATGGTGGGTAGTTATTAAAACTAAGACAGTTGGAAGAATGGAAGTTGATGATTCACTAGTTGTAGAGTACCAAAATGATATATCAAGTGTTCAACAAATTGTAGATAATGAATTAGAATATGAGCTGCATAGTGAAGGCATATACGAAGAAGTTGATCTGTCAGTTGAACAAAATGATGGAATTGGGACATCTATGGCCAATGCGGAGGAAGATTCAGGTGATGAAAATGAATTCATTGAGGAGGAAGAATTTTCTGATGAAAATGAAACAAGCGAGGAGGATGAAACTGATGATGAAAATGTAGCAAGCGAGGAGGATGAAACTGATGATAAAAATGTAGCAAGCGATGACGATGGAATGGATGATGGAAATGAAACAAGTGTTGATGATAATTGACATGTTTGTTTTTTCTAGCATATGTAGTAATTATGCTTTTAAATTTGTTGCTAAGAGAATTAACATGCTATTTTGTTCTTATGCTTGTATTATTCAGATGGCTGCTGGAGGTAAATCAAAGAAGAAGAAACAAATTTCACGTAACTTAGGTCGTCTCCCTACCTCTCCACCATCGGCACATTCTGGTCCGCATGTGCCTCCACCTACATGCCCGTCTTCAGTTCCACCTCCCTTATACTCTATACTACACCTAGGGTATACTGCTTCGTCCTCTACCCCTTACTATCATCATATGTCTTCCCAAGACATAAATGGGACGTTTTCATCTAAACATGCTTGCCCATCTATTCCTACACCTATACCTACCATACCCCTATCATCTACTCCAGTCATTCCATCCTATGGTATTCAATCGTCATCGTCTCCCGTTATTCCTTCATCATCTTCTCCTGGCATACCCTCTTATTATACCCCTAGCATGCCCAGATCTTCTAGTCGGCCTCCAAAGTATCCTTACATGCATTCATTTGAATCTATACATGCTCAGGATCCTCCAAATATTGGAGTAGATAGCCTTTTGACGTCCACATGCATTGATAGTGATTCAGTTACACAACCTCCTATACATGCTCAGGATCCTCCAAATGTTGGAAGATTAGATGATCTTGGGAGGTTGATTATCGTTCCCGATAAAGCAGGTAAGTATTATTTGTTTGTTTTCTAATTAATTATAAATCTGGTTTCTAACATGTTTAATTTAATGCAGGTTTCATCCTTGTACTCAAGCTACAAAAGCTGTGGTTGAATCAATGTGTTCATTTTATCATGAACCTTAGAGGTTTTGGTCAGATGTTCCATGGAACATTAGGGACAAGATGTTTGATGAATTTAGGGTAAAATAAATTATTTCATTTTTCAACTCATATTTAACCAATCTAACAAATTAATTATTTGTAGATGAAGTGTGCTTGGCCAATTGAACGTGAGGTAGAGGTACGAGGCATCTTTTTTAAGAAATGTGCTGATAGGTTGAGTGATATTCTTCGAGAAGCTCGAAATAAGAAAGAGAGGCCAGGTTGGATTATTGAGGATATATGGATCAAACTAACTGAGTATTGGGACTTTAAGGAATTTGAAAAGAAAAGTGAATTGGCAAAGGCAGCCCGTTTGTCCGACAAAGGTGGCTCCATGCACACGGGAGGTTCAATAAGTATTGGGGCTCATCGAAGAAGATTGGTATGTGTTTAAATTAAATCATATTTCTTGTCACTGTATAAATCATATTTCCAATTTTGGTTCTGTTTAAATTTAACTATCATAATTCTTATCACTGTATATAAATTAAATCTATTGACTATACATACCTATGGGACATATATTTGAGATATCAAATTCACTTGATTTAGCAGAATGTTCTTTTGTTGAAAGATTCTCATTGTCTTGGCAAGAAGTACTTATTGAGACAAAGCCAAAGCCAAAATTTAAAAAAAGAACCAAAATTGGAAATATATCAGATTCAATTGACTGCAAGATCTGCAAGATTCTCATTGTTTTCAAAAAAAATAAAAAAGTTACCTAATCTAACTGTTGTTCATGACTTTGATTCTCCAAGTTCTTTCAAAGCACTACTCGTCAATGTTCAATAAGCTCTGCTGCCTTTCGTTGGTTCTTTTCTAGGTGTTCGTTGTGATCTCAAATAGTTTTTTTAGTATCTTCAACAGTTAAATTTTGTTTGTTTCTTTCTGAGATGTTGTATAATGATTGACTGATTGTTGGCTATATATTAGTTGGCAATTGGATGATCAAAATAATATCAACTGTTAATAAACAATATACTTTACTGTAAATACCTACTGACAGAATATGCATAGCATTGGATCTCCACAGCCTTTATACTCAAATTAAAATGAGCTCGTACTATGCCTTGAGCTGATATTATCTGCTAGTACAGACAGGTGACAATAATAATCTAAACTAAAGGGCAAATGAATTATTTGAGCATAAGAACTAAATGCAAGTTTGTTCAGTTCAAGAGATGCTACTTGGGTGTTATTTTCTTTGCATTTACTTTTGTGCTAACATTTTGATTTATACAATGGCCTGTACTTTGACTAATCTAAATGTTGGTTGTAAATACACTGTTTAGATAAGTAATTTTTTTTATGTATATATACTATGTATTGAATCCCCTTGACCTATTTGTGTATTTACTTCTTTAAATTTTGACACTCCTTAGTGAAAATCTTCGCTTCGCTACTGCTTACAGCGTAGTGATTCATGCTAGTTGGATAAGGGTTGGGTGAATTCATGCTAGTGATTCATGCTCCAATTTTGGTTCTGTTTACAACAATAGAACAACTACCAGTATTTTGTTCTTTCCATCTGCTATTGTGCACTGAAAGTGGAATATGCCAACTTTCTGTCCCAAGCAATGAATAGATTGAGAATCTAGAAACGAACATGTTATTGATAAACGAACATATTATTGAGATGGAAACACTTGTTAACAACAGTCATCCGGTTTAGACAAGGAGGAGTTTAAGATTGGGATGAGGAAAAAGTACTTAGGGTCAAAAACTAAAGGAGAACATAATGGTTTTAATCTCCTTTATTCTTCAGAGGATTGATAGGCATGTCAAAAATGAAAGGAAAAAGGGTTTCCAAAAGAATGGAAGGATTCCTGTCTATTTATAGCATGTAGCTGCGGCCTAGTTGGCTTGTAGTGCATTACTATTCTGTGATTTTTGTTAAATGCACAACAATGGTAGGCAAGGTTAAGAGTAAAGTAGATTACTTGAATTGCCATAATCTGTGTGAGACACAAGTGCACAAAACAACAGATGTTTCTTTATGTTATACTTCTCTAGCGCACAACATCATCACCAGGTATAAATTAGTGAGTTAGATGCAAATAAAGAGTAGTATTTGTAGTAGTAATGATTAGTTTCTTTCTATTCTTTGTTATGTTTTCTTCTACTTTTCTTTGTTGTGTCACTTGACTTTGATCTTCTGTTCTTTTCTTTTTCGTGGACATAGCACTTTAATTTTGCTTTTTTCATGTTTTATTTAACAGGAAAAGTCTCTAAAAATACCAGCTACTCAAGATGAGGTATTTGAGCATACACATATGAAGAAGCTAAAGGATGGGACAAAGACAACTTGGGTCGATCCACGGGCCGAGACAACCTATGTAAGATTTTAAGTTACTTTTTAATACTTTTCATTAATTAAATTTATTCATATAATAATTGTAACTTTTTTGCAGAATACTTTCAAACAATCCTTGGAGGAGTTTGTTCAAAGCCAACCAATTGATGATCAAGGAAATCCAATCCAACCATCCCAGGATAATTATATGGACTTGTAGATTAAGGCGGCTGATGGCGTACATAAGGGAAGAGTTTACGGCCTTGGATCAGAGTTTAGTTCTAGTCTTCATTCTTTTGGATATGGTGGCTCTTCTTCCTCAAGGTCCTCGATTAATCAGGATGAGTTTGAGCTATTGAATAGAAGAATAGCAGAGATCACGGAGTTGTATGCACAGGAAAGGGTTGCGCGGGAGGAGGAGGCAAAGCAAAGGGAGGAAGAGGAGAGGTGGAGGGATGAAGAAATGAGGCAAAAGGATGCTGCATTTACACGTGTAACTAGTGATGTTAAAAGCCTCAAGGCCCAGATAAACTACCTCTTAGCATCTGGTGGATTTCCTGTGCCACGTTCTCCATCACGCTCTAACAAGACTAAGGAGTAGTTTCTTTTATTAATATGATTTTGGGCAGGACTATGATGTTGGATGTTATGTATCAATTGGGTAAGATTGAATGCTGAATTTCTTATTTGAATGTTAAGTTGTATTATTGGTTTCTAGTATTTTCAATTTTTGTTGGTTTTTAATTAACGAAATGGATCGGGAGATGCTGATCTTTGTGTGTGAATGTTTAATTGTATTTAGGTTGGTGGTTGTATTTTTTTTGTTTGGCAGGTGGTGCAGTATATTTATAGCATTGTGCACAAAAATAATTTCCAGATTTCCCACAGAATTGCCATTGATTCCGCGGGAAGGTTCGTCACTTTAGCTGCAGAACTTGCATATTTCCCACTGATATCGGTGGGAATGTTCATACATTTTTTCATAATTTGCATTTATCCCACTGATATCGGTGGGAAAGTTCATACTTTTATTTTCAGAATTAATACGTTTCACACGGATATCGGTGGAAATGTTCACATTTTATTTTTTAGAACTTGCATATTTTCCACCGTTATCAGTGGGAAAGTTCATACTTCATTTCCAGCTCCCCATGCATTTTTCCCACCACTTCACTGGCTAATGTATTAAAATTAATAAAAATTACTAATAATAGTTCCCAGTGATTGTTGGTGGGAAATATCATTATTTTTCCTACTAAAGTTTCTCTGGGAAAACCGTGGAAAATTTCCCACCGCGTCTCTGGGAAGATATTTTCCACCAGGCGTTTTCCTGGTGACTTGTTTCGGTGGGAATGCGGTGTGAAAACTCAATTTTCCCACCAGTTTCCCACTGATTTCGCCGTGGGAAATCCATGTGTTTCTAGTAGTGAGAAAAGCATGTTTAGTTGATCCAAATTGCCTATTTGCTTAATTTGCATTAATTGTAATTACGTGGAGCATGTTAGGCCAGAATTATATGTTGTTTTATATTGTTGTACTTCAATTTCTAAATATTCTCTGATATTGGTTGCGCATTTACATTGGGACTACAGATGCGGGATTCCGGTAGCTCCCCCCTTGTTTGTTTACTTTGGGACTACGTGTTAGATTCCCGGGAGATCCCCCTAAACATTTACTTTTGGACTACGGGTTAGATTCCCGGGAGATCCCCCTGCACATTTACTTTGGGACTACGGGTTAGATTCCCGGGAGATCCCCTGCACATTTACTTTGGGACTACGAGTTAGATTCCCGGGAGACCCCCAGCATATTAATAGTTGGACTACGGGACGATATCTCGGGAGATCCTTCAGATATATTCATACGGTGGACTACGGGATGGTATCCCGGGAGCTCCTCGGATAGATTTATAAAATGGACTACAGGACAGTATCTTGGGTGATCCTCATTATTGGTGTTGGTATTGAGCTGTTTTCTCTGTGTTATCTTATTTTTCTGCGTATAAATTGTTGTTTTGTGTAATCCGATTTAGTCAATAGCTGTATCTCATTATTTCTATTTATTTCATAATGTTGTCAACCTTATTATTTTATTTTATCTCAGTAGGGCCCTGACCTTCCTCATCACTACCCAACCCAGGTTAGGCTTGGCACTTACTGAGTACCGCTGTGGTGTACTCATGCCCCTTCTGCGTATGTTTTTCATGTGCAGCTCTAGGTACCTCTACCCAGGCATACTATCCTCACGGGGGAGAGATCTAGAAGAGACTTTGAGGTATATCTGTCACGTCCGCAGACTAGAAGTCTCTATCTTATTCCAACTTTAGTATATGACCTTCCTTTCTTTCGGTTGTGTAGACATTCTGGAGTTAGAGAAGTGTATTTCCTTTCTATTAGCCTGTGTTTCCCGTAAGTTTTCGGGTTTTGGGATTAAGTTCTAGACTTTCGCATTTCTTTGAGTTGTATAGGCCGAACGGTCTTATATGCAGCTATTATTTTACATATGTTCAGTTTTGATTAATTATTTTCGCGAGTTATATTGAAATTCCGCATTTATTAAGCTTACCTAGTTGTAGGGACTAGGTGCCATCATGACATATTCACGGAGGGCGAACTGGGGTCGTGACAAGTTGGTATCAGAGCTCTAGTTTCATAGGAGTCACGGAACACATGCCGATTTATTACAGTCTCGTTGATCGGTACGGAGACGTCTGTGCTTATCTACGATATGCTACGTAACTGTTAGGGAAATTTCCACTTCATTTCATTCCTTATCGTGCGTCATTTATTCAGTTTAGAGCCGATATCATATGTTCTTTTTGCATCCACTCGTGTATTGAAATTGCACACTCGGTATCAATTACGCGCTGACGGTTCCTGATGCTATAGAAGGATTATAAGGGAGCCAAGAATTTGCTCAACCATTGTTACCGCGTGTCATCCATATCGATAATGTAGGCGTATTGAGAGATCATTCAATTGTGCACACGGGGGTGCAATAGGTTCTGACATCTGGTTGATAAGTACAGTCTTAAGAAGGTTTACTTAATTTCCTAATCATCGCAGTAATGGTAGAGTCATGAGGTGGATGTAGATGTAAAGATAGTTGGTGGTAATAGAGACTATGTGGTTCGTATGAGATGGCTATTTAGCGAAGGGTACAACTAGCAACCAAGATACTGGAGGAAGTGAGTTTAACTGTCCTAAAAATGACATGTGCCAAAAAAACGACTTGAGGTGCCTTATGATGGTGACGTACGAGTGATAAGGGTTAGTATCGTGAAGTATCGGGATGTATCTTATGGCTTTGCACCAAAGTGAAGAGAGTCCACTATCAACGATCAAATTGTGGGTCATGCGTCATGTCAGCTTTGACCTGAGATATATTTATATGGTATTCAAAAGTTCTATGAAACTTGTATATGAGTAAGAGCTGAGATTTTATGGGACGATGTTGAGAATTTCAATATTCGTATGTCCATAATAATTCTACATTTCAGTATCAGCAGGGAAATGGAAACAATTTCAGAATACTCGTGGTGCCCCAGTTACTCAGGGCACTCTCATGGGATAATCATCTTTTAATGCACCACTAGCATTGGATTCCTTAAATGGTTATTCTAGTTATCTGGCACAGACTCAGTATGAGTAGCCGAACTGCAGATGAGTTCTTATGAATGTGGTGATAGTAGAAACATCATGAGAAATTGTCCTAGACTTGGGAGAAATCTGTTTCATCAGAACATTCGGTCCACACAGTCCATCATAGTTACTAATCTACATACACTACAAGTTAGAGATGGAGAGAGAGCGGGTATATGTCACATGAGAGGTGGAGGCCGACCCATTGATATAATTGCTATGGTGTGGCTGAGGCCACTACACCAGATGGTGTCATTACAGATATAAATTCCGATTGCTATAAAAAATGATATTTTTCCTTATATTTTTTTGGTTATGTAAATTTAGGCAAGTCCTCTTAATATGTTCCACTCATGAGTGAGCTTTGTAATCCTGAAATCTACTTATGTGAATACACACACTGGGATATAATATGGAGATAACTATTTCTATCATTATATGTTGGTTACTAAGAATAGCTATGAGGCTAAAATAGACTTTCTATTACTTACTACATTGAGTTTTGATGTGATTTCAGGATAATTAAATGCAATTGTGAATTATAGGCCCTATCGTTATGAGGGTTCATTATAATTGTAATTTTCTTTGACGAAATTTTTTTTTAAAGAAGAAGGAAAGGAAATGAAAATTTTCAATTGGCACAATGTGCAAATACTTGTGATTCATAGTTGAGGATGAGATCCTCAAATTTTTATATAATGTAAAATATTTTAAACCGAGCTACAAGCTATGATGGATGTTATATAAGGACAAGGTCCTGGTGTTGAAAAGTTTATGTGTTTAAAATTCTCCTTTTATGAAATTTAAAATTTTGTACTATATTTTAAATGGGATTCATGCCTGTTAAGCTTATTTGACAATTCTTGTATATTTTTTATTCATATTGAGCAATTTTTGTGTTGTAAATGTTGAGTTTTAGCCTATGAGACGGGCACCCAGGTGACGATAAATGTGACTCATTAATTCGGGTGAGTAATTATGAGGTCTCCATGCCTCGTTGTGAGTAAAGTGGAGGTTTGAAATAAGATGTTTGTTAACATAAGGCTAATTGACAATGTTGTAATTTATGAATAACTTTTATGGCCAGAGACGTGGTTATGGGCATACATATGATGTATCTCATGTCTAGATATCATTATGATAATGCGATGCTTGAAATGCTGAGATTATTATTACTGATATATACATTGTGGTGTTTCATTGGGTTGTGGATGTGTTGTTAGGAATTGTTTTGGTGTTACTCTGGCAGGTGGATAGGCCTAATTACAGGGGAGGCTCTGCCGAAATTTCTGAAAAATTTGGGAGTTAGACAAATTTGAGACATTAAGATGTGCGAAGAAATAGAAAATTTACATTGTGTATTTGAGGACGAATGACCCTAAGTGTGAGAGAATGTAATATCCTGAAGAAAAACAATTTCGAAGTATTTAAGCGCTATTAAAATTTGAAGAGTGTTGAAATATGACTAATGCAGTGTGATGATGTGGAATTCGGATCCTATGAAGAATGGCAGATTTTGAAATTTGGGTCCTGTCCTAAGGTTATGGACTAAGGATGAGGTGAAACATTCAGTTAAATTGAAGGATCAGTTATAGGAATTTGCTTGATAAGGGTTTTATTCGGCCCAGTGTATCACCTTAGGGTGCCCCTGTCTTAATTGTGAAGAAGAAGGATGGTTTTATGCGTATGCGTATCGATTATCGCTAGTTGAATAAGGCTACAGTGAAGAATCGTTATCCTTTACCTCATATTGATGATCTATTTGACTAGCTTCAGGGCGCACACGTATTTTCTAAGATTGATTTGCGCTTAGGTTACCATCAGTTAAAGATTCGGGAGCTAGATATCCCGAAGATTGCTTTCAGGACTCGGTATGGTCATTACAAGTTTCTTTTTATGTCATTTGGGCTGACCAATGCCCCAGCAGCTTTTATGCATTTGATGCATAATGTGTTCAGGCCATATCTCGACTCGTTCGTGGTTGCTTTCATTGATGATATTCTTGTATACTCCCGGAGTCGGAAAGATCATGAGAAGTACTTGAGGATAGTGCTTCACACCCTAAGAGAGAAGAAGTTATATGCAATGTTCACAAAATGTGAGTTCTGGTTGGACTCTGTGGCATTCTTAGGCCACGTGGTATCGAGTGAGGGCGTTCGGATGGATCCAAAGAAAATATAGGTAGTGCAGAGTTGGCCTAGACCCTTCTCAGCTATAGAGATTCGCAGTTTCCTTTGCTTGATGGGTTACTACCGTCATTTTGTGGAGGGGTTTTCATCGATTGCAGCCCCTACGACTAGATTGACCCAGAAGGGTGCTCCATTTCAGTGGACAGAGGAGTGTGAGGCGAGCTTTCAGAAGCTCAAGACAACTTTGACTATGGCCCCAATTTTGATATTGCCTACTGGTTCGGGGTCTTATATAATTTATTGTGATGCCTCGCGGGTTGGCCTTGGAGCGATGTTGATTCAAGGCGGTAGGGTGATTGCATACGCATCCAGGCAGTTGAAGATACATGAAAAGAATTACCCTGTCCAGGGCCTTGAGTTAGCTGCTATTATTCATGCCTTGAAGATCTGCCGTCATTATTTGTACGGTGCCCCTTGTGAGATTTATATTGATCACCGGAGTTTGCAACATATGTTCTAGAAAAAGGATCTAAATTTATACCACAGAAGGTTGTTATAGTTACGGAAGGATTATGACATCACTATCCTGTATTACCCAGGCAAAGCTAATGTAGTGGATGATGCTTTGAGTCGCCAGGCAGAGAGTTTGGGAAATTTGGCTTACCTACTAGTATCAAGAGACCTAAGGCGATGGATGTTCAGGCCTTTACCAGCCGGTTGTGAGCTTGTATCTTTCAAAGCCTAGTCGAATTTGTAGCTCGGTGTCCCAACTGTGAGCAAGTTAATTATGCGCACCAGAGACTAGGTGGGTTGGTTCGAGCCGGGTGAGGTTAGATTATTGGGCACAAACTTGGTTCAGGATACATTGGAAAAGTTTAAAGTGATTCATTATAGACTCTGTATAGACTCGTCCAGAAAGAAGAGTTACGCGGACAGGAAGGTTCGTGATGTTTCATATATGGTCAGAGAGCGGGTTATGTTTCGAGTTTCGCCTATGAAGGGCGTTATGAGATTTGGGAAGAAAGAGAAATTGAGTCCGAGGTTTATTGGCCTTTTTGAGGTATTGAAGCGTGTTGGAGAGGTTGCTTATGAACTTGCTGTACCTCCCAGCTTGGCAGGAGTTCATCCGGTATTTCATGTTTCGATTCTCCAAAGATATCACGGGGACTCGTCGTACGTGTTGGATTTCATCTTAGTCCAGCTGGACAAGGATTTATCTTAGGTTGAGGAGCCAGTGGCTATATTGGACAGACATGTCAGAAAGTTGAGATCAAAGAACATTGCTTCAGTAAAGGTTCACTGGCGGGGTCATCCGGTCGAGGAG
Source organism: Nicotiana glauca (assembly GCA_026770625.1). Taxonomy (NCBI): domain Eukaryota; kingdom Viridiplantae; phylum Streptophyta; class Magnoliopsida; order Solanales; family Solanaceae; genus Nicotiana; species Nicotiana glauca. The sequence continues at coordinate 70,949 of MU683156.1, read as the reverse complement.
GTGACTTGGGAGACAGAGCGAGATATGCGTAGCCGATACCCTCATCTTTTCACTACTTCAGGTATGCTTTTTATGCTCGTTCGAGGACGAACGAATGTTTAAGTGTGAGAGGATGTAACGACGCGGCTGGTCGTTTATGAAATTTACGCCCCAATCCCCTATTAATTGTTTCCCCTAAGTTCATTTCCACTATTTTGGTTTGCCGAGACGTTCGGTGTTGAGTTTTGGGACACTTAGTCCCTAAATGAGAGCTTAAGTGTTGGAAAATGGTCCGTAGTTGGAACAGTGTGAAAACGGCCTTGGAATGGAAATTCAATGGTTCTGTTAGATCCGTTAGGTGATTTCGAGGTTGGGAGCGTGTTCGGAATGAATTTTAGAAGTCCGTAGCTAATTTAGGCTTGAATTGGCGAAGTTAGTATTTTGGCGATTTCCGGTTGATAGGTGAGATTTTGATCCGAGGGTCAGAAAAGAATTCCGAGAGTCGTGTAGCTTCGTTAGGTGATTTGGGATATGTGTGCAAAATTTCAGATCATTCGGACGTGGTTTGGTTGGGTTTTTGATCGAATGCGTGTTTTGGAAGTTTTAGAAGAACGTAGGCATGAATTCGATGTAATTTGATGGTTTTGGTATTGTTTGAGGTATTTTGAGGATTGGAACAAGTTTGAATAATGTTTTAAGATGCGTTGGTGCTTTTGGTTGAGGTCCCGGAGGCCTCGGGTGTGTTTCAGGTTGTATTGCGCTTTTATTTGATGTTTCAACGCAGTATCTTTGGACATAAAGAGGTACCATATTAAGTAGATGATCTCCAAATTAAGTTTTTATTGATCCATTAGATCCGTATCGTAATTTCGGATCCATAGCAAAAAGAATCGTCGAATTTGGACATCGTTTGGGGGAGTTATGATCATTTCCGTGTCAAGAAAGTGCTGGTTGCTGTCATAACCGCAGAAGCGGAAATTTGCCGCGGAAGCGGGACCACAAAATAGAAAATTTGGCCGCGGAACTGGTACCGCAAAAGAGGAAAATTTTCCGCAGAAGCGAAAAAGGGCCTGGGCAGAAGACTTCGTTCCCATTTTCCATTTTTGACTTCTAGAGGTCGGTTTTGGGAGAAATTTCAAGGGGTTTTAGCGAGTAACGATTGGGTAATGATTCTCTACTCTCTTAGGCTTAATACCTACTAATCTAATCATGATTTCCTTCGTATTTTCGGATTTTTAAATGAAAAATGTGTCAAAATCCTTAGACTAAATTGTTGAGTTTTGAGTGGGTGTTTGACCTCCGATTTGAGAGATTTTATATGGGTAGACTCGTGAGAGTACGAGGGGTTCTGAAAATGTAAAATTTATCCGATTCCGAGATGTGGGCCCGAGGGGCATTTTGGTTATTTTACACAATTTCGCGAATTAGCCTAGAATTTAATTGTAGAATCAATTACTTGAATTATTATTTACAATATGCAATTTAATTTAATAGACTTGAGCCATTTGGAGTCAGATACTCGTGGCAAGAGCGTGGTTTCAGGTTGACTTGCACTTGTTCGAGGTAAGTGGCTTGTCTAACCTTGTGTGGGGGACTTTTTCCCTTAGGATGTGATATTTGGTAATTGAATGCCTTGTACGTGAGGTGACGAGCGCGTACTTGAGGTAATTATTGAAAACCCGATTTTTTACTTAAAATACTTGAACTGAGTTTCTTTCGTAATTGCTTTATTATACTTGCTATTATAGCCTGTACTAGTATAGAAAAGCATGTTTAGTGGATCCAAATTGTATATTTGCTTAATTTTCCTTAATTGTAATTACATGGAGGATGTTAGGCCAGAATTATATGTTGCTTTGTATTGTTGTACTTCAATTTCTGAATATTCTCTTATTTTGGTTGCATATTTACATTAGGACTACGGATGCGGGATTCCGCTAGCTCCCCCCCTTGTTTGTTTACTTTGGGACTACGGCTTAGATTCCCAGGAGATCCCCCTGCATATTTACTTTGGGACTACAGGTTAGATTCCCAGGAGATCCCCCTGCACATTTACTTTGGGACTACGGGTTAGATTCCCGGGAGATCCCCCTGCACATTTACTTTGGGACTACGGGTTAGATTCCTGGGAGACCACCCAGCATATTGATAGTTGGACTACGGGATGGTATCTCGGGAGATCTTTCAGATATATTTATACGGTGGACTACGGGACGGTATCTCGAGAGCTCCTCGAACAGATTGATAAAATGGACTACAGGACGGTATCTTGGGAGATCATCATTATTGGTGTTGGTATTGAATTGTTTTCTCTGTGTTATTTTATTTTTCTGCGTATAAATTATTGTTTTGTGTAATCCGATTTACTCAATAGTTGTATCTCATTATTTCTGTTTATTTCATAATATTGTCAACCTTATTATTTTATTTTATCTCAGTAGGGCCCTGACCTTCCTCGTCACTACCCAACCGAGGTTAGGCTTGGCACTTCCTAAGTACCGCTATGGTATACTCATGCCCCTTCTGCGCATGTTTTTCATGTGCAGCTCCAGGTACCTACACCCAGGCGTACTATCCTCGCTGGGGAGAGATATATCAGAGACTTTGAGGTATATCTGCCACGTCCGCAGACCAGAAGTCTCTATCTTATTCCAGCTTTAGTATATGACCTTCCTTTCTTTCGGTTGTGTAGACATTCTGGAGTTAGAGAAGTGTATTTCCTTTCTATTAGCCTGTGTTTCCCGTGAGTTTCCGGGTTTTGGGATTGAGTTGTGGACTTCCGCATTTCTTTGAGTTGTATAGGCCGAGCGGCCTTATATGCAGCTATTATGTTACATATGTTCAGTTATGATTAATTATTTTTGCGAGTTATATTGAAATTCCGCATTTGTTAGGCTTTCCCGGTTGTAGGAACTAGGTGCCATCACGACATGTTCACGGAAGGCGAACTGGGGTCGTGACAATTGTGAAGCTCGTTCAAATGCCTTATCAAGAAAATCATTCACTCCACGCATATACTCATCCGTCCATCTTAGGAGATACATCCAACTTTTATCTACATTATCTATGAAATTCCTATACAATAAAAGTAATCAACAAAATTAACTTAATGAAATAAGGTACATACTAATTTGACATTGACCAAAACATAAAGAGGATGAAGTCAAAGAGTTACAAATAGTAAAGTAGTTTTTACATCGAAAAAGAATTATAAAATCATTAGAGAAGAGATCTTTAATCTAATAGTACCTTAAATATTGTACTAATCTTAAGTCTCAATCTGAGGCAGATTGAGGGAACAGTTAAGACTGTTAGTTGGATAATTAGATTCTCTTTTTTATGTTTGAAGTATCATGTAGTTTCTCTTCTCTGAGTTTCAGTAATTTGGTTTGATGTAATATGTATAACCAAAAACCTTTATTATCTTTCGATACTTGTTCACCGTGGGCATTGAAAACGAATCTGTGTAGAAATCATCACATTCGAGAAACAAATTTTTTCTCACCGTGAATCATACATAATCACTCGTGATGGTTGCATCTTCACTTATTTTACTCTTTACTTTCTATGCTGAGTTGCTAAAATTCTAAGCTATTAAAGACAATAGAAGCATTATACTGGATTAGGCTTTTGCTCTGTTTCAAATATTTTTTGTTTCTAGGTTCTTATGTTGCTCTATTAGAAACTCACCGGATTCAATGCTTTTTGGTACTCACATCACTTAATTGCTATAGTCTATGTCCTATTCTGTTGGTTATTAATGAATTATTTATTCATGGATAGTTCCTCTATCTCTCCAAGAAAAAGTAGAGAATATCCTTTAAGCCAGAATTAAGGCATCTATTCTGTTTTACTAATTACTTTTTAATTCTAAACAAACTAAAGATATCTAAATTTTATATATTCATCTATTTTGTTTCACCGTCGGTTCAAGAATGTTAAATTCTTGCATTAATATTAGGTGTATTTGATAGAGTTTTTTCATCAGCTATCCAAAGTGAAATACACTACTATGAATCCTTATTCATGGGTTACAATTGAAATCTTTTTTCTGTAATTTCTCCTATTTAATGAAATCCATGAAGTGATATTATGTCCAACTATAAGTTGTCCATATATCATTTACACTATTTCTTTCCTATATCTGACTATTAAGGTCCCTGCTCAGATATTTCCTAATCTTCCATTCAATTTACTTCTATAAACTTTACATTGTATTCCTTTCTAAACGTGTAAATTAGATCCCAACTCCAATCCCTTAGGGAAAGGTCAGACATTTGTACATCATAACCTGAAAACCTTAATTAAAACATAGCTCTTATTTATGGGCAAATAAATATCTGCTGCATCTTTTGTACCTTCCCAACATGTCTATGTACTGGTTCTTCAATCAATAAATTATTTTGCCTACTTGTAAAAAAACAGCTATAGTGTATTGTTGTTAAAGCAATGAAAGCTCTACAATTGAAAGCACCCATATCTTTTGGAAATAGAAATAAATCTAGAATGCAAAATGAAAATTAGCTACAAATCAAATTTGAGAGAGACGCGCAAGTAGATATGTGACGATCCAGCCAATCATCTCATGAGTTACCGCTCCGTTTCTCTCATTTCTTCTTCTTTATGCTTCGTTATCCGTATTTTGTTGCATTGAGTTGGTCGGATCGAGTCCGGAATTTTGTTAAGATTTGAGACTCTTAGTCTCTTTTAAGAAGGTTTGAGTTGGAAAAGACAACTAAATGTTTACTTATAAGTTAGAGAGCTTGAATGTGAGTTCTAATAGTTCATTTAGCTTCAGAAGGTAATTTATGACCTAGGAGTGTGATCTGAATGAGTTTTGCAGGTCCGAAGTAGAATTAGGCTTGAATTGGCGAAGTTGATATTTTGGCGATTTCCGATTGACAAGCGAGATTTTGATCTAGGGTCCAGAATGGAATTATGAGATTTGCAGTAGCTTCGTTCTGTCATTTGGGACGTGTGTGTAAAATTTCAGGTTACTCGGACGTGGTTTGGTTGGGTTTTTTTTATCAAAAGCATAATTCGGAAGTTTCTTGAAAGCTTAGGCTTGAATCCGATGTGTTGGGTTGCTTTGATGTCGTTTGAAGTGTTTTAATGATTTGAACAAGTTTGAATAAGGTTTTAGGCCATGTTGGTGCCTTTGGTTGAGGTCTCTGGGGCCTCGGTTGAGTTTCGCATGGTCAATCGAACCATTTTGGAGTATGAAAAAATTGCAGATTTTTGTTCCAGCAGTTGCAGGTATTTTGTTCTTCGCATTCGCGAAGGGTCAGGAGGGGAAGCATCAGATTTGGCCTTTGTGTTCGCAAAGGGGAGGTCGTATTCGCGGAGGGCTGGATTTTGTAAGCTAAGCATTCACGAAGGTCTAGGCCGCGTTCGCGAAGGTGGGTGAGGGGATCGCATCGCGTTCGCGAGTGACTATGCGCTATCGCGAAGAAGGATTTGGGTCTGAAGGGTCCGAGGTTAGGTATTCATCGGGTTCGCGAAGGAGCGAACGCGTTCGTGAAGGTCAAGGCGGAGGAAGCATCGCGTTCACGACTGGCATGTCATATTCGCATAAGGTAAAATCTGGTCAAGGCAAATTTGTGCTTCGCAAACGCGAGGGGTTGACCGCGTTCGCGAAGAAGGAGGGTCAGACTTAGGCAGAATGTTTTTAATTCATTTCATCCGCGATTTTGGGGCCCATTTACTCCATAGTTGGTCTTTTTGAGAGCTTTTTGAAGGAGATTGAAGAGGGATTCAAGGAGAAACATTTGGAGGTAAGAATTTCGGACCTAAAACTCAATTCTATTGTGAAATCCACCTAGAAAATTATGGAAACTTAAGCTAAAAATGGAATAACTAGGGTTTGAAATTTTGGACTTTTGATTGGGGGTTTGGAGGACCGTTTGGTGTCGGATTTGAGAAATTTTGGCATGTATGAACTCGTGGGGAGGTTAGGTGTAAGGCCCCGGAAATTTTTTCGAGTAATTAAAGATTTTGTCGCGCCAAGGTAGGCTAAATTATTTTATTTCGTGTGCAAATGAGGATTTATGATATGATGGATATCAATTGGACATTGTAATAAGTGTATAAGTCATATTAGAAGTGAATTGGGGTCTAAGGAGAGGCCTAAGTCTAAGCCAAGTTGGAAAATTTCATATTAGATGAAAGTTGTAAATAAATGCGCACATAACCTCATTTTGAACGATCATATCTCCAGTTATATAAGGAGTTGAGTAAGGATCTACCTATCAAATTAAAGCCCTTTGAGTCTAGTTTTCAACGCAACAAACTGTTCGTCATTTGGAGGTGTATACAGAATGTTATGACTATTATACTAGACATGCGTCACCAGCACGCCCAGGCGCGCGGCCGCGGGTTGGACCGCGGAGCTCACTGCCCGAAACCGCGGGTTGGACCGTGGGGGACCGCGGAAAAACCTGTAAAATGTCTTAAAAACCCCTGGACTGTGTAAAAACCGAAGGGGTACCATCTTCCCTTCATTTTTGTCATTCAAGATCAAATTTTTGAGGGTTTTCTTTCACTCTCTCAAGACTTCAACTCCTCCCTTAACCAAGGTAAGATTTTTGGAGTATTTTGAGTTGATTACTACTTCTAAACACTTATATTAACAAGGATTAATCTTGAAAATCCTTAGATCTTCCTTCAAATCAATGAATTTATCAAGAACACCTCAAGTGGGGATTCTTAAAATTCTTACTACAAGAGGTATGTCTATCATCTCAAACTACTCTATGGTGATTATTTATGTATGATAGATACATTAGAACTCATGGAATGATGATTGAAAACCATAAGTGTCTTACCTAGGTTGTGTTGGTTGTAGAGATTGTGAAATGAGTTAATTAATAAGGTTGATAGTTGGGTATGAATAAATGGTCATATATATATATGTTGTTGGAAGTTAGAAATTGGTTAGGAATGATGGTAGGGTGAATTGTGGGTTAATGGTGATAGTTGGATGAACCAACACCATAGTCATGAGGTGTAAATGTCTATACCTACAAGGTGTTTGATAATCTGCCTAAATGGCATGAGTTATGGAATTTATTACTAATATTGGTCCTATTAAATGTTGTATTGTAGATTGAAGTTGCTTAAGTATATCGGAACATTGTAGTATCATTAAGGGGCGAATTTGAGGTATGTATGGCTAACTTTAACCTTTGTAAAATCACCTTATTTGGAGTACGAGAAATTGGTACGTGTTATTTATGTGAACTATTTGTGAATTTTGGTTGTTCCGCGGGTGTTAAGGCAAGATGGCCTATTTCATGAATTCTTGTGATTAATATATCTTGGACGTTGTTGGTTAAGTTTTCCCAATATAATGATGTAAGTAATTGGCAATAAACCAAATGTGATTGTGAAAGTGTTATGTGGTAAGAGATGTGTAACAAATGATGGAAAGGAATCGTAATTGATGCAATTGGAACAACTGTGGTAATAACATATATGGCTTATCGTGGGAAATTATCGTTGTGACATAAAATGCATATGAGTTGTTGAATATGACGGAAATGGCATCGATGGCTATGGAAATTCTTGTGAATTGTTGTGGTTGTCTTTTGAGAATTATTGTTGTTGTTTTTTTGTGAATTGTTGTTACTATTGTGTTGTTTGTGAATTGTGACTTGTTCGGTGGGATCGGGTTGCGCGCCGCAACACGAAGTAATAAGGTGTGGATTGTGGCGATAAGAGTGGCCGAGGTAATAAGGGTGTCCGAGGTAATAAGGGTGGCCGAGGTAATAAGGGTGGAAAAGTGATCGAAATCACTATTGAAATGAAATTATGAAAAAGATTGTGAAATCATTGATGTGAAAATGTTGAAGGGGAAAAAGGAGAGATTGTAAACTTGTTTGGCTTGATTGTACCTTTCATGTGTATTTGATTGTTGATTCTATTACTGATCGTTACGTGTGTATGGTTTGAGTTTACTTAGGGTAAAGTTTGTTAATACATACCAGTACAATTCAAATGTACTGACATCCCTTTTGTCGGGGGCGCTACATTCATGTTATGATTGTAGGTGGTTTTATAGCAGGTACTCCAGTCCACCAGCAGTAGCACTCCTTCACTCTCCTTCAGTTTTATTGGTAAGCCCCTTTCTTCTCGGGGCCCTGCGTGGCACAAGCCGCATTTATTCCGGAGTCTTATTTTGGTTTTTGTGTAAGGTATAGCCGGGGCCTTGTCGCCGGCAAGTATGGTATCACTCTTTTGTATCCCTAGAGGCATCGTAGACAGGAAATGTGGGTTGTGAACTTATGTAAATGTGTATGTTGTACATTGGGCGAGGTAAGTTGTAAACCATGCTAAGTAACCACATATGTTAATTATGTTCTGTAAAAAGGTTTAAAATTATAATTGGCTATTTCCTTTGATTAATGAATAATGGGAACACGGGGTAACATGTGGGATAGGAAAGGCACCCAGGTCCGCTTGGCTGGGGCTACCTGGTCGAGCGCCGGTCGCGTCCCTCGGTTTTGGGGCGTGACAAACTTGGTATCAGAGCTTAAGGTTTTAAAGTGTCCTAGGAT
>MU683156.1:37830-49178 GCA_026770625.1 Nicotiana glauca | reverse complement strand
CTACACCGTGTATTGTGATGCCTCGAGAGTTGGCATCGGATGTGTGCTGATGTAGGAGGGTAGAGTTATTGCTTATGCTTCTCGCCAGTTGAAGCCCCATGAGAATAACTACCTTGTGCACGATTTGGAGTTAGCAGCTATAGTTCATGCTCTGAAGATTTGGAGGCACTACTTGTATGGTGTTTCTTGTGAGGTGTATATTGATCATCGCAACTTTCAGCATCTGTTCATACAGAAAGATCTTAATTTGAGACAGCGGAGGTGGCTTGAGTTGCATAAGATTATGACATTACCATATTGTATCATCCGGGGAAGGCCAATGTAGTGGCCGACGCCTTAAGACGGAAGGCAGTTAGTATGGCCAGCTTGGCATATATTCCAGTTGGGGAGAGACCCTTCGCAGTTGATGTTCAGGCGTTGGCCAATCGGATGGTGAGATTGGATATTTCAGAGTCGATTCGGGTTTTGGCTTGTGTTGTTTCTCGGTCCTCCTTGTATGATCGCATCAGAGAGCGTCAGTATGATGGTCCACATTTGCTTGTCCTCAAGGATAGGGTTCAGCACGATGATGCCAGGGATGTGATTATTGATAGTGATGGTGTGTTGCGGATGCAGGGCCAGATTTGCATGCCCAATGTAGATGGACTTCGAGAGTTGATACTAGAAGAGGCTCACAGCTCGCGGTACTCCATTCATCCGGGTGCCGCGAAGACGTATCAGGACTTGAGACAGCATTACTGGTGGAGGAGGATGAAGAAGGATATTGTGAGTTATGTAGCCCGATGCCTCAACTGTCAGAAGGTCAAGTACGAGTATCAGAGACCGGGCGGTGTTCTTCAGCATATGGTTATTCCTGAGTGGAAATAGGAGCGAATTACTATGGATTTCGTGAGTGGTCTCCCTCGAACTTCAAGGAAGTTTGATTCAGTTTGGGTGATTGTGGATCGGTTGACCAAATCCGCGCACTTCATTCCAGTATGTACTACTTACTCATCGGAGCGGCTGGCAGGGATCTTTATTCGGGAGATTGTTAGGTTACATGGAGTTCGAGTCTCTATTATCTCGGATAGAGGTACACAGTTCACTTCTCAGTTCTGGAGGGTATTTCAGCGGGAGTTGGGTACGCAGGTGGAGTTGAGCACAGCATTCCATCCTTAGACGGACGAACAATCCGAGCGCACTATTCAGATTTTAGAGGACATGTTGCGTGCCTGTGTTATAGATTTTGGAGGGTCATGGGATGAGTTTTTGCCGCTTGCAGAGTTTTCCTACAACAACAGTTATCAGTCGAGTATTCAGATGGCCCCGTATGAGGCGTTGTATGGTAGGCGGTGTAGATCTCTTGTTGGATGGTTCGAGCCTGGCGAGGCTATATTGTTGGGGACTGAGATGGTTCACGATGCTTTAGAGAGAGTGAAGTTGATCCAGGAGAGGCTTCATACAACACAGTTGCGCTAGAAGATTTATGCGGACCGGAAGGTTCGTGATGTGTCATATATGGTAGGCGAGAAGGTCTTGTTGAAGGTTTTGCCCATGAAGGGTGTTATGCGGTTCGGGAAGAAAGGGAAGCTAAGTCTGAGGTTCATTGGCACTTTTGAGATACTCAGGAGGATTGGAGAGTGGCATATGAGCTAGCTTTGCCACCCAGCTTGTCTAGTGTGCATCCGTTATTCAATGTGTCTATGCTCCGGAAGTATGTTGGGGACCCGTCTCATGTGTTGGATTTCAGCACGGTTCAACTGGATGATGATTTATCATATGATATGGAGCCGATGGCTATTCTAGGTCGACAGGTTTGAAAATTGAGGTCCAAGGACATTGCTTCAATGAAGGTACAGTGGAGAGGTCGACCCGTGGAGGAGGCTACTTGGTAGACCGAGCAGGAGATGCGGAGTAGATACCCCCACCTATTTGAGGCTCCAGGTATGTTTCTTAACCCACTCGAGGATGAGCGTTTGTTTTAGTTGGGGAGGATGTGACGACCCGGCCCGTCGTCACGTGAGTTACCGCCCCGTTTTTCCCATATTATGTTTCTCTATGATTTAATATCAATATTTGAGTTGATCGGGCAGAGTCGAATTGGTTTTGGTTGGNGAATTTTGGCGAATTCCGGTTTATAGGTGAGATTTTGATCCGAGGGTCGGAATGGAATTCCGAGAGTTGCAGTAGCTTCTTTGGGTAATTTTGGATATGTGTGCAAAATTTCAGGTCATTCGGATGTCGTTTGGTCTGGTTTTTGATCGAATGTGAGTTTCGGAAGTTTTAGTTTAACTTAGGCTTGAATCTGTGGTGAATTGATGATTTTTGTGTTGTTTGGCATGTTTTGATGATTGGAACAAGTTTGTATGAAGTTTTGGAGTAGGTTGGTGTTTTTGGTTGAGGTCCCAGGGGCCTCGGAGTGATTTTGGATGGTTAAACGGTAAATTGGAAAGCATGCAGCAGGTCTGGTCTTCAGGCTTCTGGTATTTCCGCATCTGTGGAAAAGGAGCCGCAGACGCAGCCATAAGGTCGCAGAAGCCGTTTTTGAGGGTCTTGGAGTTTTCCGCAGAAGCAGACATGCGGACCGCAGAAGCGGTCCTGTATTTGCGATTTGTTGACGGCAGAAGCGGTCCTGGGTAAAAGTCATAGAACCGCAGAAGTGGATGAATAACCGCAAAAGCGGTGTCGCAGAAGCGACAAAATCTTTGCAGAAGCGGAAACTGCTGTTCACGGGTATTTAATTTCACCTTCACGAATTTTTGATGCAACTCAACATATTCATCTCGGACTAAGGAGATTTTCGGCGATTTTCGAAGAGGGTTCCGAAGGTCTTCATGAGGTATGAATTCTTGGTCTTAGATTATGTTGTTATGGCGTAAAAACGTGGATTTACACCGAAAATCCAAGGGAATTAAGGCTAAAATGGAGGTTAGGGCTTGAAATTTGAATGAATTTTAGCTAGTGATTTGAGGGGTCAAATGGACTCCGATTTTTGTGAATTTGATATGTACAGACTGGCGGCGAGACGAGGATTCCGAAAATGTGAATTTCGTAATTTTTCGTGGAGTGGGCCCGGGGCTCAGGTTTTGCCAACTTCGTAATTTTGGGTATTTTTCGAGTTCTTTCAATTGGGTTATGTCCCATTAGCTTATTATAACCTATTCCTTGTGGTTTTGATCAGATTCTACACTCGAGGAGGTCGATTTGCGAGGAAAGCGCAAGGCAAGCTAGGATTTCGGCCGGTTTGAGGTGAGTAATGGTTATGAATGATATACCGAGGGTTTGAAACCCCGTATTTGCACTATACGGTGCTATGTTGAGATGAAATACGCGCCGTGTAATGAGCGTGGTGATATTACTGCTGGGGATTCAGGCTTGGTCCTTCCCGATTGATGGCTTACTGTACTTCTTGACTGAGACTGAGTTTATATCTGTATATTTTGGGCTAGTTGCCATGTTTGAGGCCTTGTGCCGATCTTTAGAACCCTTAGGGGAGCCTGTTGAGCTAATTGACCACACTTTACATGTTGAACACATACTCTCAGTTATATCCTTAATTGTAAAACATAAAATGAACCGGTATTAGCAAATTTCACTCTAAATGAGTAACACCTATGGTTGAGTACCCTGTCTTAGCTTAGGGGGCCCGAGAGGCCAAGTCTATATTGACTGAGAGGGGTTAAGGACCCCATAGTGATGGTATTTGATATATACCGGATCAGGCGGCACGCCGCAGCACTATATACATATACATATATTGGATCGGACTGCACGCCGCAATAGTATATACATATACATATATTGGATCGTACTGCACGCCATAGTAGTGTGTGTATATATATATATATATATATATATATATATATATATATATATATATATATATATATATGGGGATCGGACTGCACACCGCAGTGATATATTATATGGATCGGACTGCACGCTGCAATATTATAGCGCTTGGGCTGAAGGAACCCCAACGGAGTCTGCACACACCCCCAGTGAGCGCAGTCGACTATTATATTGGATCGGGCTTCACGCCGTAATATTTTATATATTATATTGGATCGGGCTGCACGCTACAGCATTATTTACATTATATCGGATCGGGCTGCACGCCGCAGCAGTGTTAGTGATGATCGGGCTGCACGCCGTAGTAGTGTTGGTAAATTGTTGGACTATAGGATACTGTTACCAGATTTTTCTGTTTAGAAAGTGTTAATGCCCTACTGTTATTTATAGAACTGCATAGTATTCTTACAGGATTCCTTTCTTTCAGTTGTTATTTATTGTTATTACTCACTGAGTTGGAGTACTCACTTTACTCCCTGCACCTTGTGTGCAGATATAGGGACCCCGGAGGTTTAGCTGGGATTATTTGCTGCTGCTCGGTTTAGTGTCGGAGTATTTGAGGTAGTTGTCGGCGTCCGCAGGACCCGATTCTCTCCTCTTGTTTTTATTTTACTCCCGCACTAGACTTGTTTATGTATAGGATGATATCCAGTTGTATCTAGAGGCTCAGACTTGCGACGCCAGATCTATTGGGCTGTTATTACTGTTATTTTGGTTTCCGCACTATTTTTTGTTGTTAAGAAAACGAGAGTTTATGCTTAATTGGTATTTTTAAGTTTAATAATTGGGTTGAAAATGTTAAATGGCCGGGCTTGCCTAACAAGGTGTTGGGCGCCATTATGACCGGGGTTTGGGTCGTGACACGGATTTTCTGTGCTTATGTGCACTAGTTGTTTTGCATTCATTTGTGTAACTGTTGAAAAAGTCATTTTTAAAGAAGTTTGAACTGAGCTAAGATGTTTTCAAGAGATTTCACAGCTTCATTGCTTTCTTAAATGGTTTTATACTGCTTTTATACAGTATGTTGGTATGCCTTACGTGATTTCTTACTACTCAGATTTCATTTACCTTTATTACCTACTGAGTCGGAGTACTCACTTTACTTCCTGCACCTTGTGTGCAGATTTAGGTATTTTTCTGAGCTTGGTGGTAGTTTCATTGGAGTTAGCAAGGTAGTCGCCTGGCGATTCTTCCGCTGTATTCCTCCTTATGTATTCTTCTGATTTTTTCGACCATTTCGGTCTTGTTGCGAATAGATAGTTGTAGTAGATGCTCATGACTAGTGACACCCCGATGTCGAGATATGTTGGGTTGTTATTCCGCATATTTGTATTCTTGACTGCTTAAAGGTTGGACTATTCATCCTTATAAATGACTTATTGATTTAGTTAGCTGTTAGAACAGAATTGGGTAAGTGCCAGCTGGCCTTGTCTTCACGAGAGGCGCCATCACAACCGGGTCTAACTTTAGGGTCGTGACAAGATATGACAACAAGCATTCAGAATGACTCAGTAAATATTACCTATAGACAAGGAGCTCCTTCTCGCTAATCATATATTCATCTTCATGTTCGATGCCTTTCTCAAGTGAGTCTGCAACCTGGTATAGAAATGCTAATATTATTCACTAGTAGAATAATTTTTGTGATTGAAGGTAAATACAGGCTACAAGAGCGTGATAGCACAGATGCGACTCAATTCAAAAGGTATATACTCCACCTCGAGTAATCCTTCCTATAAATTCAGGTCAAGTTTTAAAGGATGTAAAGATGACATTGTAAAAAATGTCATTGAAGACTATAAAAATAATAACCTGCTAATCAAGAACTTCATAGATATTGGGGCAAGATCAACTTGCAGTAACAAAGAATTCAACTACTGAGTAAGAAAGTGAAGCAACAGACAGTGATAGTAAAGATTAACTGATATAATCTCAAAATATTGGTTGTGTGAGCTTTTTATAAACCTCCGAACAAACACACTTAGCTTCCCTTCTCCAAGCTAATTAATTCTCCTCAGCCACCCGCGTATATTTTCTTTAAATAGTTCACCCGAATTGCCATCAACAAAGGGAAAAATAATTGCTTCCCGTCGACATAGAGATATTTCTAAAATAATTTTTAACTTCTATTAAATGGTATATTCTTGTAATATGAAGGAAGTAGATATAAGATAACAAGTTCGGAACATATTAAGAAATAACATCAAAAACAGCTTTAAGGAAAATATGGGATGCTAACGAATTTCAACAAGCAGAACATTGAAATAGACTACATTTAAATTACATTGTTTTTTACACCAATATCATTTTTACATCGTTAAAGTACATCATTTTTAGGAAAATATCGTTTCTCCCATTTTCAATAACATTACCTGATATTCAATAAAAGTTATTTTCGACTCCAATTACATATATATATAGAAAAGAAGACCAATGTAACAGACAAAAAGGAGTAAGAAATAAAAATATATCAAACCAAACTGATCAAATATTAAGAAATAATATTGAAATCAAAAAGCACAAGTAATAAACCAATATTGAAAGCCTAATTCCAACAATACCTTGGTGAAGAAAAAGAATGAGACTAAAATGCCTCTTAGAATAATCAAAAGACATGTAACAACAATCTCCCTTTTTAAAAACCTCTACAATCAAGAATCGCGCTTGTTTCACGAAAACCTAGCTTTGTTCTTCTCTGTTATCTTTGTATTTTCTTCTTCTTGATCTCCGGTTTATCAAATTACTTTGTTTGTGGAGTTAGTTTTTTGGAGTGTGATTTATCTGAACATCTTACATATTCGTTTGGATAGCTTCTTTGACTCGACCATAAAATTGATTTTGAAATTTGGGGATTTTGGTCTATCCTTGAGATGAATCTGTAAGGAGATGAATCCATAAGGAAAGTGAGGATTTTGAGATGAATCTATTTCTGGATTTGGATTTTAGGAGTTAAAGAGAGGATTTTGAGGAATGAATTTTGAGAGGAAAAAAGGTGGAGATGGGTCGACGTTCTAATGAAAATCATCGTGGGTGAGTTTGCTAGGAAAAGGAGAAATAAAGATTAATTTTAATTTTTATATTATTAAAATTAATCAAAAATATTTTTAAAAAATGGGGTTCATTTGGCGGGTTTACCAAATTTCTGGAGGGAAAGTGAAGAGGGAATGAAAATCGTTCCCATAAAAATAAAAAAATTTCAGAACCGTTCCAATAAATTGGTCTATTGGAACGTTGTACAGACCGTTGTGGAAAAATACTCTATGGCAACGGTTCCAATACAATTGGAACGGTTGTGTAGTTAAAGTGTGCTGATATCACCCCAATCCTATTGTAATGGTTGTACCCATTATATATCCATTCTATTGCAACGGCTTTTTAACGTTGCTAAACAACCATTGCCATAGGCCCATTTTCTAGTAGTAACCTGATGCCTAGCTAACTTGTTAATCTTTGTAATGTTCTTGAACATTGGTGTTATGACTTTTACTCAGCATGTTAAGCTGCTTGTAGGATGTTGTAGATTATGCCTGCTTATTTGTATACTATGTCTAATTGTCATTCTCTAACTATGACTTTCATGTCTTAGATTCCAAGTTCTGCATCTCTTTAGAGCTAACTTTTGCTTATGTTTTACTATAAACTTGTAATTCTAAGAACTAATTATGCATATGTGTTTACTATGTCTGTTATGAACTCAATCCTACTGGTGTTCCTAATTTTATGTGTAACCCCTTGTTCAATCAATCCTGTCACCCTAACTTTCAGAAAATACGAGTGCAACTATGTTTTTTTTTTATGTGAGCCTTGTCAACATGTTTTTTATCTATGTACTAGTGAGAACTGTTGTGAGTAGGCCTCAGAGCTGTTTTGATTGGTTACCATGTGTGGCTTATTAACTTGCGTGTTAAGTTGTCCATTTGAAAAGCAAGTACGCATTTATTGCTAGCCTAATGTGAGTCCCCCTGTGTGTTTGAGCTGAGAAATTGACAACACTATAATGTTTGTATGTATTTTTTTATGGGTCTTCTATTTTTTGAAGAATGAACCTGTTGAAGACCCAGGCTTACTGGGTAATTTCCTTAGGGCTTGTTTTGTTTATTGGGCTCGTAGTTGTTTTAGCATTTAATGCTTGAACTTGTACTCTTTTATTTTGGGCTTATAATAATTTGTAATAACAAATGATTGGGGATTAGTAAAAAGGGGGAACTGGAATAGTTCATCTATTACTTGAATGGGTAGAAATCATGCCTATAAGATCTTGATTATTTGTTTGTTCATCATGGCTCATTCTTTTGGAAAATATGTGCACATATTGTTATGACTTGAATAGCTAGAGAGCATTCCTATAAGATCTAAATTGAACATATTGCACTTAGGCGTCATGCCTATAGGAACTTAATACAACTAAAAGTGCATGTTTTGGGCGCTTCTTTGAATAATGTAGCTCTTTTAGATATCATGCCTATAGGAAACTCAAATACATCACCTACTCAACTAGTCTAATTCCCACACATTGTCAATATTTGTAAGAACTTGACTGTTTCATTTGTTAACATGCTTACTTCTATGAACTCTTAGATAATATACCTATAGGATGAAACCATGTAATACCTTTGATAATCTCGATACCATGGCTATAAGGATTGATAATTAACCAACTGCTCCATATCGTTTTGTACTGCTTCGCTTAGATGTCATGCCTATAGGGATAAAACTATATAAAATTAATTTCAATCGTCAACTACTAGATATCCTATCTCTAGGACACTGTCATCTTCCTAAGAAACTTCTCCATAAAATCAGTGCTGGTAATTCATAATTCTGGGATTGTTTCACTGCCTTATTGCGCAAACAATCTAGAGATCATGCATATAGATTTAATACCATTAATCTGCAAATCATTGCTTGTACATTGCTAATAACAGAATCATCTAGGACTGACGACTGTAATACCCCTTAATTCTGAAATTGTCTACTGCATAATATGAAAATCTACTTGTGTGCTTTTGTTGTTATGTGTGGAGGTGAACTTGGGCCTTTTATTGTCTTTATGTGAAGTCCTATCTGTTTTGGATGTCGTTTAGTTTAATTATTTTTGAGCAACCTAAGTCGAGTCTAGAACCACCTAATAGTAGGTCCAAAGCCTCCTGGAACATAAATATGGGGTGTGTAGTGCATCCATAGGATATGGTTTAGAATTGAATAAGAATGCCTTTAAGTAACAACTTCAACATAGGAATTGGGTAGCAGGAGATGATAGTCTATGATCGATGAATAATATGTGCTATCCCCTATCTTAAGGGAGTTTGCAAAGTATTATTTATATTGCACGAGGTGATCCTTTAAGCTAAAAAACTTAGGAATTCCACTCCCTCCCCCCTCTTCTCTTTACTTTACATACTTGTTGCCTAAACTTAGTTATTTTACATAGATCCATGTAGTTTTATCCTTATAATCATTAAATATTTGTACGAATTACCATGTGTAATAATAAAACTCTTTGACTTTTATATTTTCTTTTGTTTATTTGATCACCTAGCATAATTACATAATCCATATAGTTTAAAGTTTGGCCGGGACCCATAGTGTGGACCTCGAAGATTGCCTAACACCTTCTCTTTGAGGTAAGTTGAGCCCTTACATGATCTTTGGTGACGTTGACCAGTCAAATAGAGTTATTCACAAATAGGTTCCCTAACACATCTTAAAAATCGTTAGGTGATGACTTTCCTCTTTTAATACCCTCCTTTAAAAGAGTTATCACACATCGATACTCGATTTTGCAAGAAAATGGGGCACGACAGTGACAATAAGAGAAAATAAAAATATAGAATCATGAGCATAAAAGAGCAAATTCCCACTTGGGTTATAGAAATGGACTAGATACAAATGGGTTAGGAAGGGTTTAGGATTGGGAAGGAATAGGTTCTTGGTTCTTGGCTTGAAGCTGTTTTAGCATATCTTGAAGAATACCATCATTCTATTCAATCTCCTTTGCAATCTTAGGCTTGAGATAGTCCCTCTCAGCTTCTACTTCAACCAACCGTTTCTTCAGCCTTTGAATCTCAACATCCTTATCCTCACTCTCCTACTTCAATGCTCTAACATTGTTGTTCTTAGGTACCCTCTTGGATGAACCAGGTTCTTTGGACTAGTTTGGACTTGGTAGTCACAATCAGTCAAAGTTCAAACCCCAAAGTAATTTTTAATAGTACATACATTCCATGGGGGATGCCATGAGTCTTGGTACCACAAACAACCCTATGAATGAGCTAAATTATGAAACTTGGTCACTTAATCTACTTCCCATTATCCAGGCATTCTATAAGGACTAGGTTCATAAAGGTAGCCACATGGCTTATTTCCTACCAGGGAAGAACCCCTTTATTCACAAACTCAAGGAGCACTATATGATATGGCTTCATCTCACTTTTGTATTTAGCTATGGGTTCTTTGTCCAAATCACTATTAGCAAATTTCTTGGTTGTAAGGTGTCACGACCCCAATCCCGGTCGTGATAGCGCCCAACACAAATGCTAGGCAAGCCCGACCATTTACACTCTCAACCCGAGCATGAAGCTCAAAACTAGTTATTTGAATATCATTAATAACAATGAAACTAAAAGATTATGATGAATATCACTATAACACAGAATATACTCCAAAAGACCTGGGGGTCATGAGTCTAGAGCCTCTAACAATATAATGTGACAAGACTAAATAATACAATGTCTGAAAACTGTTGAAAGATAATAAAAGAGATAGGGGAGGAGTCGGGTCCATCGGACGTCAGGCAGCTACCTCGACAACTCTGAATAAACTCTGAAATCATCAAAAGCTCAGCTAAACTCCCGGGATACCTGGATCTGCACACATGGTGCAGGGAGTAAAGTGAGTACTTCCAACTCAGTGGTAATAGACATATATAATGGCTGAAAGTAAGAAAACCCGAAATACAACAATGCAAAGCAATAACCAAAACTCCTACACATTTAACAGTGTAATAACAACAATTAATGATAGATAACACATGCAGGTATAGATGTATAATTGCAATGCAAAGCACGTGACCGTTGTGGCATACAGCCAGATCCATTTGGGTACCCGCGCTCACTGGGGTGTGTACAGACTCCGGATGGGCTCCTGCAGCCCAAGTGCAATATCATCGTACCATTCGCGGCGGCGTACAGCCCGATCCACAATCAGTCCAATTATATGCATGCAAGCCACACAGGCACAATCAAGTTTACCATTTTCAGTTCCAATTATCAGGAATTATTATTTGGTGGTTAAAACCTTAGAATTTTACTAGCCATTTCGAGACAATATTTAACTCAGGATTGATATCATGAAAACATGCTATACATCATGGATACAGTGATAATAATCCCTATGGGATCCAAATAATCGGCACACAGCCCAAATATGCTCATAGGAATCCAAGTAGGATGTTTACTAATCAATTTCTAGTCAATGCACCTTATGAACATCACTCGGACGGACTAAGCCATAGTCCT
>MU683156.1:23871-36519 GCA_026770625.1 Nicotiana glauca | reverse complement strand
GTGTCTCGCCTCAATATAGCGTCACAGTGTGATATACCGGGGTTTCAAACCCTCAGGTCATCATCTACATCTATTACTCACCTCAAGCCGGCCACAAAACTAGTCCGCCAAGCCTTTTCCTCTCGAATCCTCTTCCTCGCGCGTCAAATCTAACCAAAATCAGAGCGAATGCATTACAATATGGTAAGGGAACAATATCCAATCGAAAACAATAAAAAATATCAAAAATCTCAAAACTAGCAAAACCCGAGCCCCGAGCCCCGGGCCCACTTCTCGAAAAATTAGGAAATTCACATTACCTGACTCCCCGTCTCGCCACGAGTCTGTACATATAAATTTTATCAAAATCGGAGTTCAAATGCTCCTTCAAAATCCAATTTCTCATTAAGAAAACACAAGCCCTAGTTCTTCCCTTTTTACTCAAATTCCATGAATTTAGGTGTTGAAATCACAGTTAGATGACGTTTCTAGGCCATAGGACTTACCTCCAATCAATACCCGTCGAAAACCCTCTTCAAATCTACCAAAAAGCTCTTGAGGCGGAGTAAAAATGGTGAAAATAATAAATGGGTCGCGGATGAAATAACCCTTAAAAGCATTCTGCCTAGGTATTTTTAACCCTATGCGATCGCATCACTACCATTGCGATCGCATAGTACAAATTTCATCTTCCCAAAATTCCTCCTATGCGATCGCACTTCTACTCACGCGAACGCACTGACCATCCTCCCAAGCCTATGCGATCGCCCAGCCCTTTATGCGATTGCATAGAGCAAATCTGAGCCCCCTGCTAAACCTTCTATGCGATCGCAATGATGCCTATGCTTCTCTACAATTTTTCTGCTACATTTTTCAACTCAAAAATCCCCGTTACTCATCCAAAATAACCCCGAGGCCCTCGGGACCTCAACCAAAAGCACAGATACGTTGTAATACTTCATTCAAACTTGCTCAAGCCATAAAAACACTATCGTTAACATCAGTTTCGCCAAATTACCACAGATTCAAGCCTAAGTCAAACTAACACTTCCAAAACTTGCATTTGATCAAAAACCCGAACAAACGATGTCAGAATGACCTAAAAATTGGCAGACATATCCAAAATCACCTAACGAAGCTATTGCAACTCTTGGAATTCCATTTCGACCCTCGGATCAAAATCTCACCTATCCTCCGGAATTGGCCAAAATTCCAACTTCGCCAATTCAAGCCTAATTCTACATCGGAACTCCAAATTCAATTCTGATTTCGCTCCCAAGTCACAAATCATCCCCCGAAGCTAACCAAATCACCAGAATTCGGATCCGATCCTTCTAACTATATAGTCAACTTCCGGTTGACTTTTCCAAAACAAGCTTCCTTCTAAGAGGCTAAGTGCCTCATTTCTAACTAAAACCAATTCAATTCTATCTGATTCATTCAAATACAAATATTAAAACATAGAGCAACATAATATGGGAGAAACGGGGTAATAATTCATGTGACAACGGGTCGGGTCATCACATCAGGCCCCGTAAAAAATTTCACCTAAAACCTAGAATTTTGTGGTACCAAGGTAGACTATTGTATTTGAGCGTATAGACTTTTTTGGATTGATCCGATCGTCTGCCTTCTGGGCGTTGAAGAAATAATATTGCAGAACAGGGCATTTTTGTGGTCTATTTTGTGGCTGCAAAACTTATCTGCGGACCATTGATCCGCTGTGGAGTGAAACAGAGAAATAGGCCAATTTTTAGGTTGTTTTGTGGTTAACTATGCGACTGCATAATCGTTTCACAGGCCGCACATCTGTCGCAAAACTAGCACGAAGATTTTTGAAGGGAGATTTTACAGCTGCATAATTGATATTGTAAGGCCCCGTGAAATCCCTACTCGAAAACCCAGATTTTCGTGATGCCAAGTTAGGAGCATGTGTTAAAAAGTCAAGAATAATTTTCCAAAAAAATGCAAGAAATGCGGTCAAGAATGCGGTCGCATAATCGAAATACTGACTGCATATCTGTCGCAGAGTGAGGCAGTATGTTAGTTAAAAATGGAAGTCAGTTATGCGGTCGAAATGCGGTCGCATAATCGAAATGCGGACCGCATAGTCGTCGCATATTTTCCTTTGAATTTTGAGAGGGTCAGTTCTACGGTGCACTTTGCGACCGCAGAACATGAATGCAGACCACATTATTACCGCAGATTGAGTCTGAGTGTTTAGTTTCTATGGAGCATTTTGCTGTCCATTATGCAGACCGCATGTTGACTCTCCGACCGCAAATACGACCGCATATTTGACTCGGGGCTCCAATTTTCTAATTTTTAACCTGACTTCCATATCGATATATCCGGTGTTATAGCTCATTTTATGCATTCTTCTGAGCATTGCTAGAGAGAGAGAGGGTTCTTAGAGAGGGAAAGTATCCCCATCGAATTGCTCTACAAAATATGGCTAGATCCTTGAAGAAAATCAAGTGAAGACCCCTAGACCTTCATCTCAAGAGGTAATACTTCATCACCCAACTCTTGTTTGTTTTATTCTCAGATATAAGGGGTCACTAGTGAGATTATTCATGGGTATAGCAATGGATTCCTTGCATGCATGTTAAAACTTAGAGTAGTGGGAGGTGGTTAATTAACCAGGGGTACAAAATGATATAAATTGCACCTCTAGGGTTTGTCAATATGCTTGAATCAAGCTAGATTCTCAATCTCATCTCTAATTCTCGATTTAATTTGTAATTCTTACTCAATAGATCGAAGTGCTAAGAGTTTCGAAAATTGTAAAAGAGTAAGGAAAAGCTTTGTTGAGGTATCTATGGCTAAAATCCCTTTTATTAGAAATTAAGCTCCGTTGTCATTACGAAAGTATGGTAAGATTGAAATGGCTAGTGTATTGATTGTCATTACGCATTAATTGATTTGCATATATCTATGCATATTCGTGAAGGATGTGCCTCAATGTGGATACTGTACCAATCTTGATAATTAGAGAATGCTGAAAAGTATAGATATATGTTGAATTACTTGGGCTATAAGCCGACATTGAAATAAAGAACTATTCATTCTAGCTATGTGCTCACTTACCTGTGATTTGCAACTTGAATTATCCTTGATATATGTGTCTATGATCACAACTTGTAAAATGAATATTGAAAAGGGAAAACGGTGTGATGATGGTGGCCATGAATGCCCATGAATTGTTATGATATATGTGGAATAAAGATTTGAAGGTGTTGACTAATGAGAATGGAGTAATGCCTCCAATGAGGTGACCTAGCCGATCGGGTCGTGATCGGACGCCATGCCGCACACATGGTGGTAATGTGCTGATATTGAATTCCAGATAAGGAAATGAAATATGGATTGAAAGTAATGCCTCCAATAAGGTGACCTAGCCGGTCGGGTCGTGACCGGACTCCGCTCGAGATGGCGGTGGTAATGAGAACAGTGGTGAACATGTGACAGAAATGCCCTAATCTATGTTGTGGAAATTGTATGAAAGATTATATGAATTGCTTCTTTGATTTGCCCATATTAGTCGCTTGTATCTGTTTGATAGTTCTTTCTAGTAAAATGGTGTTTAGTTATACGTACCAATACAATTCAAATGTACTGACGTCCCTTTTGCCGGGGGCGCTACATTCGTGTTATGATTGTAGGTGGATCTACAGTAGGAACTCCAATCTACCGGCAGTAGCACCTCCTCCACTTTCCGTCAGCAGTATGGGTGAGCCCCTTTCCCCTCGGGGCCCGACGTGGCTTAGGTCGCTGTTCTTCCCGCTTTTCGTGTTATGATTGTAGGGGGACCTTTTTGGATTGAATAATGTATTAAAAAGTCAAGAATAAGTTTCCAGAAAAATACAAGAAATGCGGTGCAGAATGCGGTCGCATAATCAAAATGCGGACCGCATACCTGCCGCAGAGTGTGGCAGAATGTTGGTTAAAATTGAAGTCAATAATGCAGTCGCATAATCAAAATGCGGACCGCATAGTCGTCGCATATTTTCCTTTGACCTTTGCGAGGGTCAGTTCTGCGGTGCACTTTGCGACCGCAGAACATGAATGCGCACCACATTCTTACCGCAGACTGAGTCAAAATATTTAGTTTTTGGGGAGCATTTTGCGGTCCATTATGCAGACCGCATGTTAACTATACGATCGCAAATGCGACCGCATATTTGACTCGGGGCTCCAATTTTCTAATTTTTAACCCGGCTTCCATATCGATATATTCGGTGTTATAGCTCATTTTGAGCATTCTTCTGAGCATTTCTAGATAGAGGAAGAGGGTTCTTAGAGAGGGAAAGTCTCCCATCAAATTACTTCATAAGATTGGGCTAAATCATTGAAGAAAAATCAAGTGAAGGCTCCTGAATCTTCATCCCAAGAGGTAAGGCTCCATCACCTCAGCTCATATTTGTATACTTAGCCATATGGGGTCATTAGGGAAGTAATTCATGGGTATGAGAATGAATCTCTTGCATGCATACCACCATAGAGTATTGGAAAGTAGTAAAATTAAAAAAAAAAAAAAAAGGCAATTGGGGATACAAAATGATAGAAATTCCTCACAAAAAGGGGCCTAAGGTCATAGTGCACTTTAGTGTTTAATGATATGCTCGAACCAAGCTAGAACTTCAGTTTCGTCTCTAATTCTCGATTTAAATCGTAATTCTTGCTCAACAGATCAAAGCGCTAAGAGTTTCGGAAATTTATAAAAGAGTAAGGAAAAGCTTTATTAAGGTATGTATGGCTAAAACCCTCTTATATCAGAAATCGAGCTCTGTTGGTGCTTACGAACGTGTGGTAAGGTCGTATTAGTGAATGTATCAATTGTGGCTGTGTGTTAATTGATTTGCAATTATCTACATGTTTACATGACGGATGTGCCTCAATGTGTATAACATACCAATCTTGATAATTAGATAGTGATGAAAAGAACGGTTATGTATTGGAATATTTGAGCTATAAGCCGACATTGAAACAAAGAATTATTCATGCTAGCTATGTGCTCACTATTTGTGATTGCAACTTGAATTATCTTTGATATATGTGTCTATAATCATAACTTGTAAAACGAATGTTGGAAAGCGAAAACGATGTGATGATGGTAGCCATGAGTGCCTAGGAATTGTTATGATATGTGTGGAATAAAGATCTGAAGGTGTTGACAAATGAGAATCGAGTAATGCCTCCAATAAAGTGACCTAGCCGATCGGGTCGTGATCGGACACCATGCCACACATATGGTGGTAATGTGCTGATATTGAACTCCGGATAAAGGAAATGAAATATTGATTGAGAGTAATGCCTCCTATGAGGTGACCTAGCCGGTCGGGTCGTGACCGGACTCCGCTCGAGATGGCGGTGGTAATGAGAACAGTGGTGAACATATGACAAAAATGCCCTATTCTATATTGTGGAAATTGTATGAAAGATTATATGAATTGCTTCTTTGATTTGCCCATATTATTTGCTTGCATCTCTTTGATAGTTCTTTCTAGTAAAATGGTGTTTAGTTATACATACCAGTACAATTCAAATGTACTGACGTCCCTTTTGCCGAGGGTGCTACATTCGTGTTATGATTGTAGGTGGATATAAAGCAGGCACTCCAGTCCACCGGCAGTAGCACCTCATCTGCTTTCCGTTAGCTGTATTGGTGATCCCCTTTCCCCTTGGGACACTGCGTGGATTATGCTGTTATTCTTCCTAGAGTGTTGTTTTTTTTCTGTATTTGTATAAGGTATAGCCGGAGCCTTGTTGCCGGCATTTCTGTATTATTCTTCGGTTATATTTAGAGGCTCCGTAGAGAGGTTGTGGGTAGCGTCGGGTATTTGAAATTAAAATAGAAATATTGATGTTTGGCAATGATGTATATAAGTTTATAACTTGTAATACCCTTAATGTGGTGAAATGATGTTGTTAATGAAACTGAAATGGAAATTATTAATTATATGTTGATAGAATTTGATTAACGAAGTCCATCCCTTATTTAAATATCAGTTGGGTTGGGTAGTATGCATTAAACCTGCCAGGCTTGCTCAGCCGGGTTTACTCGGCTGAGCGCCGGTCACGCTCCTCGGATTTTGGGGTGCGACAAACTTGGTATCAGAGCCAGGTTTTAAAGTGTCCTAGGATGTCTCGGAGCCGTGTCTAGTAGAGTCCTTCTTATCAGTGTGAAGTCGACCACATCTATAAGTTGGAGGCTATTCAGACATTTAGGAATTTCACCCTTCTTTGATACTCCAATCGTGCAATAGAGCTCAAGTTAGGGAGCTAATTTCCTCTCTAAGTCTTATTCTCAGGATTGGGAACCTTGATGCAATAATCCGCAAATTTGAAGTTTATAAGGAGGGATTGATCCCACCATTTAGTCCGAGTGGATTGCCCAAGGACTTGTTAGGAGAATGTATTGAGATAGGAATAGATTGGCAAAATATATCGCTAAAAAGAGAGCGTCCTTGTCCTTATTGATATATTTGCACCATCAGATCATGTGGTATATCAGCATGTAACCTACGTACGTTAGAGATGTGGAGTCGATGGGTATCAATTAAGCTATTTCCCTACCAACCTAACGTCGTTAAGTGAGTCAAATTAGAATTTCTACTCATTGTATATGTACATCCATATTGAGGAGTTCTCATAAACGTGGTCTTAACAAGGTGTTGAATAACAAAACATTTAGTGTATCGACTCTTTGAATGGGACGTATTATTTACAAAGTCTCCCAATCACAGTTTTATTATTCACAACCTCTTATGGAATTGAGCTCTATAAGTATGTTTACGAAGGGAGTTATAACACTATTGATACTTCCCACTCGATTTTCCTAAATTCTCACCAAGGGATTATATTCGATGAATTTCTTCCAGAATCGTTTTATTTAATTGGACAAAATCTACTTGCTTGAGCCTATACATGTAAAGTTTTCCTATGTGGCGTCAAGCTCCATGCAAAGTATCCCAACGTTGTGATCCTTCTCGAGTCACTGTTTTACTCAATTGTGTTTATGGATTAAATGGTTTGAATAGTGAATCTACTCTCTTGCGAATATCATCATGAAAGCTCCTCACTGCCTAGTAACATAACGGTATACCTTAACACCTATCACGAGAGTGCATATAAATCAAAATGGTCCCCGTGTGCATAAAGTCTCTCTAAAAATTGAGATCCTCACATCCACTTCATAAGAATATCATGTGTTGCCATAACTTTCGCGTCCACTTGGGACATCCCGCAGTAAGTAGCTCACCTCGTCCTGGTATTGTGGTTTCTCGTGGCATGGTCGTATATTACAGTTAGGAGCTAATATAGCAGAAGCATGTCCAACTTATAAAAAATGTTTATCTCCCCATTACACCTCCATAACGTGTGTTGATTGTGTTCTTTAGTTAGTGAATTCATTGTGCTAGTTTTTCCACACTTGTTCGATAACCATGAGAGAACATTTCCTTCTATGAGTAATAGTAGCACTTTCTGTCTTGTAAGAACCCTTGCTAGGCTCTCCGTCAAGACCAAGCACACCTTTGGGAGTCATTATAGCACAACGCCAGTTTCTTATATTTTTCTGTCTTTCATTAGCATTTTTGTATTTTCCAAGTTAAAATCTATGAAGAACTCATTAAGGGCATCAGCAAACCCTCCATGATCATTCTATACTATCTCATTGGTTTCCCATATCACTTCAAGTTCATCAAGGGTTGATAGCATGCCGCAATCGCTAAGATTGAATGATCTCCTCTCCATAATAGATTATCTAAACATGTTCTAGTCTAACGATTTGCTTATCAGTCTAACTCTCACCTATAGCTTTTGGGTTGACCAGGGAGAAATACACCTATTAACACATTCACATGTAAAAGCCCTTCTCTCGGTCATGTCTTATAACATCTCCCAATATGGCTCGTAATAGCTGGTTGTGTAAAGTTATGTTGTAGAGCTTCATTATGAAGTAAAGTCACTAAATATAATTTGATTTTTGAATTCTGGAGCTATACATCACGTGACTACCTAGAGAGAGACCTTCTTTCAAAAATGTAACTTCTTATAATCGCTTAATATTATCATCATTCCTAGTGGTTACAATGTAAAGGTTACTTCTATGAGGCTCTTTTCCTTTCTTTTCAGTTGTCTTGCATCGTATGTCGTGTACCCGTAATCTTCGATATGATATTATCTCGATGTCTCAACTAGCTATCCAGCGATATGATCTGATTTAATTAACCTAACTTTTATGTACTCTACAAGCACCCTGGGAGTGGGTAAATTTCCTCTTTTCTATAGACTTCTAATGTCATCAACTCTGTTTAAGCTTGTCGATTCCAATTGGTGCTCTTAATCGTGATGCCTTACCATCCATTTTTCATCTGATAACTCTCATTTTATGTTTCATGGCATCTAAGAAGAAAGTCTTATAACATCAAGAGTGGGAACATATTCCTTTGTTAAGAATCAATAACCTATGCTGGTACTCGTTGTAGATGCTCTTCTAACGATCATTTACCTGCTTTGCTTATCCCTGTGACTAGATGACCAAGGTTGCTTATTCCTTATAAATGCATTACAATGGCTCATTCTTTTAAACTTATCTATGTAGGCACTTTGAGGCCTTGTTCTATACCAACTCGTAATGGTTTTAACTACCCTACCGTCATTGTTATTGATTTTCTCGGGCTACGAGGGCTTGTCTCTTGGGTTTCAAAAGTAATGGTTTTCCTTAAAGTTCGAGATTCAATTGCCATGATTTCAAACCAAAGTGTATACCTTTTTCCAAAGCCTTAATGGGCCGGATTAGTTTGGTTACGTGACTTTCTTCTCACTCGACTTCTAGAATAAATGACTATATCAGTTCCATATGAGGATAGTTTTGCTACCCTTGGTATTATACCTCCCTAGGAGGATAGGAGTGTCAATTGTTTTTCTCCCTGGAGCATCATGTTAACCATTAGAACGCCTCTAACCAATGCATGATTTCTTCCCAACATCTAGATGTCCGAGCTATGTGATTTTACTTGAGAAAATGATGAGATTAGGTGCCCTCAGATTTTTGCACAAATCGTGAGCATATTGATTTGAAAGACAAGTTTGGTAGTATCTTTAGTTCCCTCATATATGATCAATTCTCAGGAAGGGGTTAAGCTGAAATATGATAATCTCATAAGCATTCAACTTCCATTCATCCTCACGGGCTTGTGGCATAGATTTTGTGTGTCAAGTAATGTTAAGAGTGTAATTCAACAACATGTATTTTGAAACCCGTATCACGCTCAAGGTGCCAGAGTATTCTTATTCTTGATAAACGGATTTTCCCCTACCCTCTAGAAAATGAGCAGTTCACGTGCTTGAGTATCCCTCCTTAGTGGTTCCTATTACCAATGTATGAGTCACCCCTATGACTTATTTGTCTAATAATTGATGTCCTCGTAATAATTAACCACGTCAGTATTGTTAGAAGTAACCTTCTATGTCTCATGGCATGTAACCTCATGAAATGCTCCGCTCAGCACATTAATGGATTCCTGAATAACTCCAGCCTGATCGTGAACTCTGTTGTTCCTCACGGTGTTAGATCCATTGGGTATTGTAAATTGAGACGAGTCAAAGATGGAGCTTCACAGTGTGATCATATGTATATTGGATAGGTAATTTTATGGTCAATTTATGATAACACATCTTAGGTTAATCGTTGAAGGTCATCAAGGGTTTAGTGGGAGTGTTCGCCTAGAGCCCTAGAGTTTGGAGGGTGAGCAGACTATTTTCAATGTTTTCCCCTGAATATGTATGTGAGTTGATAATAAAGGTAGCATAAGTTTATTCCACAATAGGCCGCACTAGGAGTATGAAGTGTTCCCATGGTTGTTGTCATATATTCTGTGAATTCACATGTCTATGTCTAAGAAAGTAAGTGGAGATCAATTGTGTATCATTCTGGTGGAAATTATCAAAGGTGAAGATAGTGATAGTTAGCTAATGCGAAATATCTAATTGTTATCCTTGCTAACTAAGTTTAGGGGTCGGAATTGTTCATGTGAATGTATTCTGGTGACGTCTGTTTATATAAGAGGCCATTGAAGGCCGAGAGTATTGTGAACATAAAATGTTTTCTCTTGATTGCATAGCAGTTGGTTTTGATTTGAAAGGTACCTTCTAGATGTTATGATTTAAAAATGCGTGGTCCATGCCCAGGTATCATCGTGACAAAGTAGTATTTGCAATGCCGAGGTCGTTTTCATCGATGTATAATTTATGTGGTGCTTTATCAAGTTGAGGAAGCCACTTGGAATGCGGAAGATGAAATGAAAGAAGAATATCCCCATCTGTTTGAATAAGTCTAGTAGCGATCGTGCGAATTTTTATCTCTAAGCAAACTGATGTTGTTTTCCATTTGGTGCAAAGGCACCCGATATCTCCCCTACATGCTTTACTATTGGAATTCTTCAAGTTGTGCCGAAAATTGTATGTGTTATGATTATTTGAGTCATTTGCATACCCTTTCTGGTAAATGAAAGATTTGTAAGAACTCTGGTAATAAGTGAATGATTAATTATAGTATAGGTTGGTAATGATTAATTTACGTGAGTATAGTGAATCGAAGAGGTTAAAGCATATGGGATTCATTGTAGTAATCAAACTATGTGCAAGAATATGTCAAGTAATTGAATATGTGCAAGTGTTGAGGAAACGAATTGTATACCAGTTGTAGGGATGATAGGAGTTGTGTAATGCTTCTTGGAAATGTGTTTCGAGGGCTCTCTGACAGGTAGATATGTCCATAATACAAAGGAAACTCTGGCAAATTTTTTCTAAAAATATGGGAATTAGTGAAAATTTGAGAGTCTGCATATTATGTTTTTCAAACCAACTAATTTTCAAAAATCCTCATTCGAGGATGAATGATCTTAAGTGGGGGAGGATGTAAGGCCCCATGAAATCCCTACTCAAAACCCGGAACTCGTGGTGCCAACTTAGGAATAAGTTTCCAGAAAAATGCAAGAAATGCGGTCCAGAATGCGGTCGCATAATCGAAATGCGGACCGCATGCCTACTGCATAGTGAGGCAGAATGTTGGTTAAAATTGAAGTCAGTAATGCAGTCAAAATGCGGTCGCATAATCAAAATGCGGACCGCATAGTCGTCGCATATTTTCCTTTGACCTTTGCGAGGGTCAGTTCTACGGTGCACTTTGCGACCGCAGAACATGAATGCGAATCGCATTCTTACCGCAGACTGAGTCAGAATGTTTAGTTTTTGGGGAGCATTTTGCGGTCCATTATGCGGAAAGCATGTTAACTATTCGATCGCAAATGCGACCACATATTTGACTCGGGGCTCCAAATTTTTAATTTTTAACCCGACTTCCATATCGATATATTCGGTGTTATAGCTCATTTTGAGCATTCTTCTGAGCATTTCTAGAGAGAGGAAGAGGGTTCTTAGAGAGGGAAGGTCTCCCATAAAATTACTTCATAAGATTGGGCTAAATCATTGAAGAAAAATCAAGTTAAGGGTCCTAAATCTTCATCCCAGGAGGTAAGGCTCCATCACCTCAGCTCATATTTGTATACTTAGCCATATGGGGTCATTAGGGAAGTAGTTCATGGGTATAAGAATGAATCTCTTGCATTCATACCACCATAGAGTATTGGAAAGTAGTTAAAAAAAAAGAGGCAATTGGGGATACAAAATGATAGAAATTCCTCACAAAAAGGGGCCTAAGGTCATAGCGCACCTTTAGTGTTTGATGATATGATCGAACCAAGCTAGAATTTTAGTTTCGTCTCTAATTCTTGATTTAATTTGTAATTCTTGCTCAATAGATCGAAGCGCTAAGAGTTCCAGAAATTTGTAAAAGAGTAAGGAAAAGCTTTATTGAGGTATGTATGGCTAAACCCTCTTTTATTAAAAATCGAGCTCTGTTGGTGCTTACGAACGTGTGGTAAGGTCGTATTAGTAAATGTATCGATTGTGGCTGTGTGTTAGTTGATTTGCAATTATCTACATGTTCACATGACGGATGTGCCTCTATGTGTATAACATACCAATCTCGATAATTAGATAGTGAAGAAAAGAACGGTTATGTATTGAAATATTTGGTCTATAAGCCGACATTGAAACAAAGAATTATTCATGCTAGCTATGTGCTCACTATTTGTGATTGCAACTTGAATTATCTTTGATATATGTGTCTATGATCATAACTTGTAAAACGAATGTTGGAAAGCGAAAACGATATGATGATGGTGGCCATGAGTGCCCAGGAATTGTTATGATATGTGTGGAATAAAGATTTGAAGGTGTTGACAAATGAGAATCGAGTAATGCCTCCAATAAGGTGACCTAGCCGATCGGGTCGTGATCGGACACCATGCCACACACATGGTGGTAATGTGCTGATATTGAACTCCGGATAAAGGAAATGAAATATTGATTGAGAGTTATGCCTCCAATGAGGTGACCTAGCCGGTCGGGTCGTGACCGGACTCCGCTTGAGGTGGCGGTGGTAATGAGAATAGTGGTGAACATGTGACAGAAATGCCCTATTCTATGTTGTGGAAATTGTATGAAAGATTATATGAATTGCTTCTTTGATTTGCCAATATTATTTGCTTGCATCTGTTTGATAGTTCTTTCTAGTAAAATGGTGTTTAGTTATACATA
>MU683156.1:0-11252 GCA_026770625.1 Nicotiana glauca | reverse complement strand
GACGTGTTTTTATGATTGGAACAAGTTCGTATGGTGTTTTAGAGTGGGTTGGTATTTTTGGTTGAGGTCCCGGGGGCCTCGGGATGGTTTCGGATGGTTAAACGGAAGGAAATTGGTAAAATTGCAGGTCTGTTGGGAAGCTTCTGTTGTTTCCGCATCTGCGGTGGGTGAGCCGCATAAGCGGTCCCGCAGATGCGGCTCAGTGATCGCAAAAGCGGCTCCTTGTGTCCTGGCAGTTTCCGCAGAAGTGGACTTTGTTCCGCAAAAGCGGTCTCCGCAAAATCGGAGTAGTGACCGCAGAAGCGGTCTAGAATGTTATGGCTGGGACCGCAGAAGCGGTATATTGACCGCAAAAGCGGCTACTGCAGAAGCGGTACAAAACCGCATAAGCGGTCGTGGGTAATTGAGTGAAAGACCGCAAAAGCGATTATTTGGACGCGAAAGCGATACCGCAGGTGCGGTCAATGAGTCGCAGAAGCGAAAATCGCTGAGGGTTTAAGTGATCAGTGCATTGAAAATTTCAGAAGTGTAAAAACATTTGGGGTTTCGAACAAAGAGGGATTTTAGGCGATTTTCAAGAGGAATTCGTGGAGTATCATCAGGTAAGGACTCTTGGACCTAGATTATGTCATTATGGTGTTAAAACATGAAATTATCACTGAAAATTGGAGGAATCAAAGGGTAACAATGGTGGTTAGGGCTTAAAGCCTAAGAGAGCCTAAATTGGCGATTTGAGGGGCCAAATGGACTCAAATTTTGATAAATTGTATATGTACGGACTCGAGGAGAGACGAGGATTCTGGAAATGTGAATTTCGTAATTTTTTGAGAAGCGGGTCCGTGGCTCGGGTTTTGCTAGTTTCGAGATTTTTCTTATATTTCGATTGTTTTTGATTGGGTGTTGTTCCATTAGCCTATTATGATATATTTGTACTGATTTTGGCTAGTTTCGACGCGCGTGGTGGCCAGTTTGAGGAGCAAAGACGTCGCGGGCTAGAGTTTTCGCCGGATCGAGTTGGGTAATAATTGTAAATGATGTCCTGAGGGTTTGTAAACCCCGGACTTGCACATCATAGTGCTGTATTGAGGTGAATTGCATGCCGGATAACGGGCGTGGGGTAGATCACCATTGGGGATTGTGACTTGGTCCTTCCCGCTTAATAAAAATACTACCTAATTGCTTGAAATTGATTTGACACCCTAATAAAAATATTCATTACCATGAACTGGACTGATTGTCATATTTTGGGCTTCGTGCCGAATATTTGAATCCTTCGGGGATTAAAAATTACTGTTTTTGCAATACTATGTATATTTTCACCTCAGTCTAAGATTCTAAAAATGGCATGTTGCAAACTCCGCCATCTTTCTAAGAATTGAAAACTTAATTGATGTTTAACTGGTATTTTAGCTGAGAATTTCTATGTGATTAATGCCTAAGAGGCTTATGTGCATTCATGATTATGCATGGATCGGGCTGCACGCCGCAGCGGGGTGATATTGATATTGCGCTTGGGATGTAGGAGCCCCTCCGGAGTCTGAAACCCCCACAGTGAGCGCCAGGCGCCCAAATGGATCGGGCTACGCGCCGTAGCGGTCATGTGCATTGCATTGCATTCATGCATTAGTTCTACTTGTACTAAATGGCATAACATTTTGCACTCATACATTACTAGCATACATATGTTATTTGCCTTGTTGACCAGATACACTGGTGGAAATTGTTAAGGAGTGCTGAGCCCAAGGGGCCGGCTTGAGTGCAGACTTGCACTGTTTGATGTTGTACCCAGGTATTGAACTGTTAATAATGAAAGAAAGAGATGTTAAAAAGAGATTTTAAAATCTACTTAGATGTGTTAAAAAGGAATACCATGAAAGTGTACTGCAGTTTAAGAGATGATTCTGTATTTTATAGCGTGAGATAGTGCTTTGTGTGGTTTTCTTTTCCTCAGCATTATTTACTTTTATTATTGCTGAGTTGGAAGTACTCACTCGACTTCCTACACCATGTGTGCAGATTCAGGTACTTGGAAGCTTAGTTGAGCTTGGTGCTGGTCTAGAGCCCCATTTGGGATCATCGAGGTAGCTGCCTGGCGTCCGCAGGACCCGACACTCCCCTTATTACTCCGTTTTTTTGTTTATTCTGCGTACTCTCAGACTTGTAGAGTTACTCACAGTATTGTACTAATATTCTGATAGAGGCTCTTGACTCATGACCCCAGGTCTTTAGGAAGTTATGTTGTTCTGTGAGATTTTCGGAATATTTTTATAACTATCAGCATATTTGGTTTATATCACTGTTAATGACTTAAAAGGAATGATTTTGAGCTCTAAGCTCGGGTTGAGAGTATATTTGGTCGGTCTTGCCTAGCCGTTGGGTTGGGCGCCATCGCAACCGGGTTTGAGGTCGTGACAAATATCCCTTCAAATCATTCCCGGTCCTTTCAAATATTGGATCAAAATTTTGGCCCAAAACCTTAAGTTGTCCAAATAACCCCAAATTCACACCCTATACCCCCCTGACCTCCCTCATCCCCAATCCTTAACGGAAATGATTCGAATTTCACCGGTTCTTTTCAAATTTTAAATCTATGGTTCATGAGGTTCGAGTTTCTTTTGGGACGTTTTGAAGTCAATTGATTTCTGTTAAAGTTATGTGTCTATTTTTGACGAAATAGACAAATAACATTAACCGAAAATCAATTTCGACGGGTTAAGCCACATGGAGTCTAAAATCAGTAAAACTCTCTTCTCAGTTTTATTATTTCTTTTCTTTGTTCTCGTGAGTTCCAGTTTTGTTAGTTGTTAGTCAATCTTGTTTTGTTTTCTATGTTAGTTTGATTTTTAGTTTGGTTAATTCTGATTTGGATTTCATTTTACTTCTGCTAGTTTAAGTGTTCAAATGTCCGTTTAGTTAATTCAGACAATTAATAAGTCTGATTCTATGTTTTCACCAATTAGTCACTACATTTTGATTTAAGATTCATAATCAGCTTAATTTGTCGAGTTATGGTTTTTGTGTGATTTTTGAATGACTGATTGTAGTTGGTCTGTTTAATCTTAGTTAATTAAGCTGTTTGGTTATAGCTGATAGTATTTTTAGATAGGTTAAAAGGGGGCTGGGGTAATACAATAGTTTCAGGGAAGTTTAGGGATAATCTAGGAATTTAGGGCTGGGCAGAAATGTTGTAGGTTATACTAGAATTACCTAGAACCTTCTAGAATAGGACTTTTGTTCTAAATTCAGAAAATAGGTGCACTTACTTGAGAAGTAAGTTAGAAAATAGAGGACCTTTTGGGTAAAATATGAAATAAAAAAGGGGAAAAAGTGTGAGGCAGATCTAGAAGCTTTCCCCCTAAGGTTTGCCTATAAAAGTCACCTTGCTTGCCTTAGAAAACAAGTTTAGGAGCTCACCAATTCCCCCAAAAATAGCCCCCTACAATTTTCAGATCTGCAGTTTGAATTCAAATTGAAAACACCTTAGATCTTAGTTCATATCAATAGAAAACAAAACAAAAACAGAAAAACCTTCAAAAATCCAAAAAAAAAAATAAATTATTTCATTAGGAATTTTTAGGCTAATTTCGACTTTGGTTAGTGATGCTGATCTCTTAGTCCAATACTTGTTTGCTGAAATTTCACTGAAAGTACACTGGTTTGATTTTGAGTATTTTGGTCAACATGAACTGGTTTCGTTGAAGCTTTGGGGTCGCTGAAAGTTTTAAATGGTGCTGGGTTCATTTTTGGGTTCATTTGGAGTTCGTTTGAGCTTGTTCGACTTTTTTTTGGTTTGGCGTGTTGATCCTGCGTGATTTTAAAACATTTTTGAGTCCTGAACTCTTCCTGGACTGACTGTGATCACCTGCTAACTACTGCTGATCTCTAGTTCTTCTCCTCCTATTTCATTTTCCAGGTACACGCTTGAATTCATTGATGTAACCTCAGATTGGAGCGAAATGAAGTAGAATTTTAGACTTATGTTCATGTGAATGCTTGTAGTGATATTCTATCCAATAATGTGAAATTGTTCAGTTTTGGTTTGTTTGAATTATGTTGAATTAGAAATTGTACAGCTTTGGACTGCTTCTACTGATTTGAAACGCTTGAATTCATTGATGTAACCTCAGATTGGAGCGAAATGAAGTAGAATTTTAGACTTATGTTCATGTGAATGCTTGTAGTGATATTCTATCCAATAATGTGAAATTGTTCAGTTTTGGTTTGTTTGAATTATGTTGAATTAGAAATTGTACAGCTTTGGACTGCTTCTACTGATTTGAAACGCTTGAATTCATTGATGTAACCTCAGATTGGAGCGAAATGAAGTAGAATTTTAGACTTATGTTCATGTGAATGCTTGTAGTGATATTCTATCCAATAATGTGAAATTGTTCAGTTTTGGTTTGTTTGAATTATGTTGAATTAGAAATTGTACAGCTTTGGACTGCTTCTACTGATTTGAAACGCTTGAATTCATTGATGTAACCTCAGATTGGAGCGAAATGAAGTAGAATTTTAGACTTATGTTCATGTGAATGCTTGTAGTGATATTCTATCCAATAATGTGAAATTGTTCAGTTTTGGTTTGTTTGAATTATGTTGAATTAGAAATTGTACAGCTTTGGACTGCTTCTACTGATTTGAAACGCTTGAATTCATTGATGTAACCTCAGATTGGAGCGAAATGAAGTAGAATTTTAGACTTATGTTCATGTGAATGCTTGTAGTGATATTCTATCCAATAATGTGAAATTGTTCAGTTTTGGTTTGTTTGAATTATGTTGAATTAGAAATTGTACAGCTTTGGACTGCTTCTACTGATTTGAAACGCTTGAATTCATTGATGTAACCTCAGATTGGAGCGAAATGAAGTAGAATTTTAGACTTATGTTCATGTGAATGCTTGTAGTGATATTCTATCCAATAATGTGAAATTGTTCAGTTTTGGTTTGTTTGAATTATGTTGAATTAGAAATTGTACAGCTTTGGACTGCTTCTACTGATTTGAAACGCTTGAATTCATTGATGTAACCTCAGATTGGAGCGAAATGAAGTAGAATTTTAGACTTATGTTCATGTGAATGCTTGTAGTGATATTCTATCCAATAATGTGAAATTGTTCAGTTTTGGTTTGTTTGAATTATGTTGAATTAGAAATTGTACA
This sequence comes from Nicotiana glauca, assembly GCA_026770625.1. NCBI lineage: Eukaryota > Viridiplantae > Streptophyta > Magnoliopsida > Solanales > Solanaceae > Nicotiana > Nicotiana glauca. The sequence continues at coordinate 6,088 of MU683156.1, read as the reverse complement.
GCTTTGGACTGCTTCTACTGATTTGAAACGCTTGAATTCATTGATGTAACCTCAGATTGGAGCGAAATGAAGTAGAATTTTAGACTTATGTTCATGTGAATGCTTGTAGTGATATTCTATCCAATAATGTGAAATTGTTCAGTTTTGGTTTGTTTGAATTATGTTGAATTAGAAATTGTACAGCTTTGGACTGCTTCTACTGATTTGAAACGCTTGAATTCATTGATGTAACCTCAGATTGGAGCGAAATGAAGTAGAATTTTAGACTTATGTTCATGTGAATGCTTGTAGTGATATTCTATCCAATAATGTGAAATTGTTCAGTTTTGGTTTGTTTGAATTATGTTGAATTAGAAATTGTACAGCTTTGGACTGCTTCTACTGATTTGAAACGCTTGAATTCATTGATGTAACCTCAGATTGGAGCGAAATGAAGTAGAATTTTAGACTTATGTTCATGTGAATGCTTGTAGTGATATTCTATCCAATAATGTGAAATTGTTCAGTTTTGGTTTGTTTGAATTATGTTGAATTAGAAATTGTACAGCTTTGGACTGCTTCTACTGATTTGAAACGCTTGAATTCATTGATGTAACCTCAGATTGGAGCGAAATGAAGTAGAATTTTAGACTTATGTTCATGTGAATGCTTGTAGTGATATTCTATCCAATAATGTGAAATTGTTCAGTTTTGGTTTGTTTGAATTATGTTGAATTAGAAATTGTACAGCTTTGGACTGCTTCTACTGATTTGAACCATTTGGATTTGTAATAGACTGTGGACCGTGAAAAGTGGAGATTGTGTGTTAACCTTAATTAGTTTAATTTCGTATTTTTGTGTAGTTCAATCTTTGAAATTAGAAAGACAACTGAAATGGGAAACGATTCATAGATCTATAATCCCTATGGGCATTAGCATGTTATCAAACAAATTGTGAATCAATGCAAAAATCCTGTTCATGTTCAGTCTCAAAACTAATTGCAGTAGTTCATTTTAAAATCAGGAATCACTCAAGTGTTAATTTAATAATGTGTCCTTGAGTAATTCAAAATAGTTAGTCTGTTTGTGTTATCAAAATTGGGTCCCCAGTTCGATTCTCACCTTTTAAGAATTCACCAGACGACCATTGGATAAGATAGCTTGTGCACGAAACTGAATTCAATTGGCTGGTATCCCTTTAATTTGAGTATATTCGTATTGTCTTCCTTTGCTATAAATGTTGATCACTTAGCATAATTTACGAGCAACTTCAGGGGGTATATGGGTTGATTTAATTGAAATTGTTGTTTGGCTTAATAATTAGCTTAACTCCAGGCCATTTGAGCATTAGTGCCTTAGCGGATGGCCCAGGTCGATCCTGATTGTGTGCTCGCCCGGACCTAGGCCCAAACCCACGATGGATTGGCCTTTGTGCCCTCTTGGATAATGGTTTCCTTATGTAGGTTATGTTCAGGACCCCAAATGGTTAAGGTTAAAAAATTCATATGAGTTAAATGGACCCAAGTATAATAATTCTCCAACAATATTAATTAACTAGGACTTTTCCTTTATTTATTAGAAATAAAAATAGAAAATCATAGTCATTTTACGTTTGCCTTTCAAAATAAAATGGGACGAGTCTCACCGAACAAAACAAATAAATTACGGGGCCCTCGATAGATGTTATACTAAAAAATACATAGAATTCGGATCGGCCGTCTAGTGAATTTCACGGCCTTCCCCAGATATAATAACGTGTTAGACACTTTAGATGCGCATTAAAGGAAATTACGTTCCTAAACGCGAGTGCACATTTATGTGACCCAAATGCAAATCTCAACGAAGTCGAAATGTGTCAACAACCACGAGTGCATTTATGTGACGTGGTTCGAGACACGTTTTCACGATGTTGTAATTCCTATTAAAAAATAATAATAAAAGCGGTTTGAAATTATAAAAGAACTTAAGCTAAAAAATGTTTTGAAATCAGATAAATCCAAATATAATTATGTTCATTTGACTTAGGGGACTCAACACAGGGGTTGGGTCTTTCTAGGACGGGTATACCCAAAATAACAGACCATCTTTATATATCCTAATGTGCTACATGTTGCATTTCTCCAAGGGTAAAAGGGTCATTTGACAGACCGATGAAAGTCGAGGGTAAATAAAAAAGAAAAAAGGGGGAAAAATAAAAAAAAGAGGGTGAAGTGTGAAAATAAAGCAAGTGGGGCCTAGTTATGTTTTGTTACATTTTATTAAGAAAAAGACCTAAAAAGAAAAAAACATGAAAAATTCGAAAGATTTTGCATTTTTATCATTTTTTTCAAAAAATCAAAAAATAAAAAAAAAAAGAGGAAAAAGAAAATCCAAAAAAAGAGTTTTCACGTTTCATCATTTGCAAGGGAAAGACAAAAAAAAATATGTTTCTCTAAGTTAGTTGTTTTGTTTAATTTTTCAACCGTATCCAGTCTGTCCGAACTACGCATACCTGATTCTTGTCTTTCAGGGCGTGATACGTATGTAACCCACATAGGGTCCGGTCTTCCTAGTAAATCTTAGGCTTTTGGCTTTGCGGGGTCTTAGCCAAATTTTACACTTCTTGTCACCTTTTGGCAAAATAAATCATTTTGCAAAAATAATCGCAACCATGTCTTGCATGTGTCTAATAAGGAATGTTATTGTCTCACATAGTGTTGGTTTAAAAGTTTCTCGTACAGGTGTGGATCTACTTACCGGAGTTTGAGCAGGACAGATACCCCAGGACCGCTGCATTCAGGAGTTGCTTAAGGAGATTTATTTTTATTTTTATTTTAGATATTTTTGCGTATGTTTTTTATGACGTCTTTTACTTTCTAAGTTTTGTACAGTGATGTCAAGTTTTGTTATTGTACTTTTTATTTGACAAGGTGTGGTGTAATTCAAAAATTCAAAAAAAAAGAAGGGAAGTTGTTGCATTTTATATTTCCGTTATAAGTTTTCTTTAGAATACTAATCTTAGAAATGAAAAAAAGAATTTTCTTTTAGAACCTTGTTAAAAGTTTTCTTTGAGGTGTTTCTTTGGGAAACTAGTGGGGAAAAAAAATTATTCTCATTAGAACTTTAGAATATTGTACATAGAAAATAAAAATACTTTATCTTTTGTTTATCATTATAATTTCTTCTTTAGGCAATCAAAAATCGAAATCCAAAAAAAAACATGTTATTTTATCTCTTTCATTGCTTGTTTCGAACTATTGTGTCAGGATATCCAAATGAAAATTCAAAATATGTTCATATGGTTTATTCTTTAGATTTCCTTCTTAAAAAGAAATAAAATACATGCCCTTAAGCTTGAGTTTAGAATAGGTCATAGAACATTAAGTCTAGAAAATTCAAAAAAAAGGATTTGCTTCTTTTATTTCTCTTTTCTCATCAAAGTAGTCGTTAAAGAAAAAAAAGAATGTCTGTTTGTTCACTTTATTCCCGATTTTCTAGAACTACGCAAAGATCTGATTCATGCGGGGTCATGATACGTAGGCAACCTACATAGGGTTCGATTGAATCATTTTTTTCTATTTTATTAAAAGAAAAAAGAAAAGAAAAAAATGGAAAAAAAGAAAGAAAAAGAAAAGGAAAAAAAGAGGTAGAATTGTGGAATGTGAGAAACGAGAAGGAAGAAAAGAGCGATAAAAAAAAGTGGAAAAATGAGCGAACCAAGAAATGCTAGAAAAACCAAAGGAAAGAGAGGATTGAAATGAACAAATTGGGATGATGCCATATGACCTTCATACCCTCGAAGTCATATTAGAACCGATAACTGTGACTAGGTGCATTGCACGCAATGTGAGATTTTTGTTGTTATATGCCCTAACGCTAATGTGATGGCTTCATTTTGTAATATTCATAGCAGAAAGGTGGATGGTTTGTGGCTTTAAAGTGGTTATTTCTTTCTAAAAAATAAAGTCAAAAGGCAATGGCAGACAACAACAAAATCAGGTGGGTTGATACCGGGGTCCCGAAAGCACCGCTTGCCCACGGGGTTTAAAGTGCCAAAATTTAACTTGTATCATGGGTGTGGAGATCTGGTAGCCCACTTGAGGGTCTATTGCAGTAAAATGAGAACTGTTGGAGAGAAAGATGACTTTATGATGCCATATTTCAGTGAGAGCCTGACTGGGGTAGCTTTGGACTGGCATACTCATCAAGATGTTGGTAAGTGGCATACATTGGGCAACCCGGCCCAAGATTTTGTGCGGTGATTTCAATACAAATTAGGCATTACCCTAGACCGTTCCTCCCTATCTAAAATGAAAAAAAAGCCAGAATAAAACTTTAGGGAGTTTAAGCTCAGATGGAAGGAAACAAAGGCAGAAAGGTGATTTCACGCCCATCGGAGAATCCTACACAAGTTGGTTTGAAAAGTTAAAGCATTCTGGCCTGATTGAGCCGCTCCTCGGATATACTCCAGACTCATATGAAAAAGGCTTTGATCCTACTGTGCGGTGCATGTACCACTCTGATGTCCAGGGGCATAGTATTAAAGATTGTCGCTGTTTGAAAAGGGAAATAGAGAGAATGATTCAAGAAGGGGTAATTGTGGTTAATGACAGTGGCACGGAGCATGCGAATCCTCTTGGGAACTTGTTGATTAAAGTTGATAATGGTCTTGGCAATATTGATGTGAAACTCAGTGGCTAAAATGTCGTGCTTGGTAATTGGGAAGGCGCTCCAGTTCTTGGTTAGCCGGATTGGAGTTTTGGTGGTTTATTTTGTTATCGTTTCTGCAGTCCAGGTTATTTCAAGGTTGTTATCCGAATATTGTCTTGTGACTCAAACCCTTTTATCCTTTCATTTTGACTGTTTTGTTTATTTGTAGTGACTCGTTTAGTGCTGTCTAGGTTTGTTCCAGGGTTTTAACCCTAGTCTAGTTTGCGTGTCTTGTTGTTCGAAGCGTTTCATCGCCTGTCTGGTGCAATTTCCTGTTTTCTGTTATTTCTAGCCATTTTCTTTTGTTTAGTTCTCTTTCTTTCTACAGTTCTTTTCATGCTGATTCTAGTGACATGACATGCACACATAATTCTCAGCCTGGTTTTAAAAGACAGTTTAGTCATGAGGCAATGAAATAATGTTGAGGATGTAGGGGCACTTGAAGGAGATAAGAACACTTTAAGATCATTTGAAGCCCGATCCGTGTGAAACTAGGCCATATAGAACATAAAGAAACGCTAAAGGCAAGTTTGCCAAATTGTCCGGGGCCTTTCGTGGTAAGGAAAGTGAGAGTGTTGTCTAATGGTGCCTTGAATTCAACAGATGTAGAAGGAAAATATGCGGATAAGGTTATCAAGTCTGGTGCACTCAAAATGTTGCAAATGCTTTCCTTGGTTTGTTTAATTGTGTTGCTTGTACTTGGCATATTTTGAAGAATGGAATGACGAAGGCATTTTGTTCTGTATCTAAACACTTTATCCTTTATTACTCCTTTGAACCTCATTTATTTTCTTTCATAACCCTATTTTGGAATCAATGATAGAATTTGTAAACACAAGCATAGAAAGTAAGTGAAGGAAGAAGAAAAGAAAAAAAAAAGAAAAAGAGAAGAAAAGAATAAGGAAAAAAAAGAAAAAAAAGAAAAAAAAAACCAAAACAACAAAATGAGAAAAGAAAGAAAGAAGTGAAAAGAAGAGAAAGAGGAATAAAAGGAAAGAAAAGTCACAACAACAAAGTAATCTCTGTGGCATGAACTACGTTTGACTTGATCCGAAAAAGGTACGTAGGCAGCCTCTCTCTGAGATTCAGTCACACCAAAATAAAAGTCAAAAAGTCCCCAAAGAAAAAACTGGGGTAGAAATTGGGGTTGTGCAAGAGATTTGGTTCCGAAAGTTGTTGTCACACCTCTTTTTTATGGCGCTTACACCCCGGCGAAAGGGAATATAAACACAAAAGAGTTTTTCCAATTAAAGGACGATTGAGACGGGATTCTTTTTATCAAAAGATTCAGAGTCGCCACTTGGGAGATTTATGGTGTCCCAAGTCACCGGTTTGAATCCCGAAGCAAGGAAAGGGTTTGACTCTGTATTACAGTCGCGAACCAGAAATCCGGGTAAGGAATTCTGTTAACCCGGGAGAA
>MU683149.1:0-26614 GCA_026770625.1 Nicotiana glauca | reverse complement strand
CTTGATTTCCACGAAAACCTGCCCCTGGAGGGTTCCTGTAGGCCCTTGGTGGAGGATAGGCATTTTGGGGTGGTGGGTATGTGTTCTTTGGAGTTGGATAGGTGTTCTGTGGAGGTGCATATTCATTTTGGGTAGCCGGCGCGCGCCATTGCGGGCGAACCGGTGGTTGAGTGTATGTTTGTGCTTGGTGCACGAAAAAGTGTGGTTCCTGCGGTGGATAGTAGTGTTGTGGTGGGCTGTATGGGGAATATGGATAATTTGGATTGTGGGGTCTGGGTTGGTTGTAGTATGGTTTGCTGGCCCTGGACCCACTGCCTGCTTCAACCGTGGCGACTTCTTCTTTCTTTTTCCTCCCCAGCGTNAACAAACTTGTTAGCATTAAAGTTTTAACAGATTTGGCAATTGCACATTGGGGATGCAATGTTCCTAAGCAGTTAAACATTTCTAACATGTTCTTGCTCTAACCGCATGCGTCGTCCCAGCTTGCTTTATTCGTTCCTTTAAAGTGTTTTAGGGAACCTTCCTCTCTTTTATTTTATTATTATTTTATCTTCTTCTTTTTTTCTTTTTTCTTTTTTACTGGTGGTCGAATCTTATGTGGATTGCCTACGTATCACGTCCCCGTGTGAATCAGACCGGGCATAGTTCTGCCACAAAAATGTAAAATTTTTTATCAAAACATTACAAAGCAACAACATTTTGAAGAAGAAAAAAAAATTTGGAAAACACCATAGCCTTTAAACAACTATAGGTTACAACGTACAAACAGACTCCAAAGTACAAAAATACAAACTCCAAAGTGCTTAACATGACTCGATAAACAAGACGCATGAGAAGACAGCAAACAATAGGTTCGAACTAGGGATACATTAAAGTTTTTAGTTTAGGTGCCCGCGAGGCATCTTTTGGCCTTTTTGCGGGCTTTGGTGCAAGACCCCTTCGTAAACTATTCAATTCACCCATGATATGGTGGACGTAACCCATGACAGAGGAGAAGAGGGTGTCCCTGGGCATTTGCTCACATGTTAGGCACCTCATGTGGATGTAATGCCCAATCTCATCAATCCTTCTCCGGATGTCATCCCTTTCTCTGAACAATTGCTCTATCTGCCGGTTTTTTAACCCCAACACTTGAGCATTGTCGGCGAGTCGATCTTGGAATCTTTCCATTTGTTCCTCCATTCTAGCCATCAAATCGTAACAGCGTTCCCTGTCTTCTCTAGCCTTTCGGGCTCGTCTGAAGACCTGTTCTTGGAGAGCGGAGTTGGTTTCCCTTAATAGCCCAATGCTTATTTCGTAATCCCTTTTGATTTTCTGCAGGTGCTTTCTCCGTACCATTGTACCTTTGGCCCATCTGACTCGCATCCTTGCTATGCAAGCCTCGGATCTTTCCAAACTTTCTTGGCTTTCACTGAGCTGCTTGTTCAATCCGTCTATCAGCCTCTTGTCAGATCGACTTCTCTGTTGATTATTGGCGGTTACCCTTATTTGCTGTATTTGAGCCTTGAGCATCTCATTTTCTCGAGCCAGTTTATTATTTTCACCTTGGTCCGCCGCAACTTGCACCCTGTTCTCGAATTTCAGACTTTCAACCTGTTGCTTTAACTTACCAACCTCCGCTCGATAACCTTCTTCTCTCGCCAGCCAATCCCATTGTACCTGAGATGATTCAGTGAAATCTTGGACGTGGGGTCTTTTGGAGGGCCTTTGCGGAATCAAGAACCTTTTCCTGAACCAAGCATTGTACTTAGGGTCTACCTCGCCCTTAGCCCGATCTCGCACTATGGCTTCAAGCTCGAGGAACCTACACCGATTCCAGATTGCACGGATTTTTCCTTCAAGAAAGACATCTTTTGGGCCCAGTTCAATCACTTGCTTGCTTAAATTTTCGTCATTGGGCATAGTTTGAAACCTTCCAAGTTGACGCAAGACCCTGTATGTGGCATAAGGTTAGATACTTCGAACTCCCATTAAGAGGATGTAGGGAACTTCAGCCGAAGTATATATAGCTTCTGTATCAGGAAGCCACCCTAGGGTCCACTCGATTTTGTCGGCGGTTAATGGTCTAAAAAGTGATAGCCAATCCTCTGTTCCTTCGGGGAACTCCATGCCTGTTATACGAGTCCCAAATTCTTCAATACAGCTCAATCCCGTTAATCCATAATTCATGTACCCAACTCGATGGCAAAGGTGCTCCTGTACCCACAATTGCAGCAACAGATTACAACCTTGAAAGAACTTTCCTCCCTCTCGGCATATAGTTAAAGCTCGATAGATTTCAGCTATGATTAAAGGAACCACTGTGTTGTTGACTCGTTTGGTCGCCACATCCAACATTCCTGCAAGGTTGATTTCTATGTGACCATCTTCCCGAGGGCAAACCACAACTCCCATGAAAGCTACCATGAATGCCAGAACCCGCCTGGCCTCCCATTTATCTTTGTTTCCAGCGTGAGTCAAACCGAGTTTGGGCTCTTCAAAGCCTCGGGGATTACCATATCGCCGATACAAAAACTGAAATGTGCAATGTCCGGCTGCTAACTTCTCTTCCTGGGCATTTTGGCTGATACTTAACAAGTCCAGAAATTTTTGTAGCGTTACCGGCCTTGGTGCCAAAGGATAAAGAGTTCTGAAGTTTGGGTTGAGACCCGCATAACCCGCCATTTCCTCCAAGGTGGGCGTAAGTTCAAAATCAGAAAACCGGAATATGTTGTGCGCAGGATCCCAGAAAGGTATCAATGCCTCAATAACATCCAACCTAGGCTTGACATTTAATAAACCGACGAGACCACCCAAAATTTTTACCACTGCCTTCCTGCTATCGGCTTCTAAATCATTCCACCACATGTGGATCTGCAAATGGATCTCTTCAAGGGCCGTGAGGGGTTCATTTTCAGTCGTGCTCATCCTGCACATTTATTAAGGTGTTTTTTTAGACAAAAACCTTTATTTGAATAAAACTAATAATTTTTTTTTTCATTTTTCACAATTTTGAAGAGAAGAAAGATTGGTTTTCCAAACACGGCCTTTCAGCACTTCGGGGACGAAAATTTTAAGGCTGTAGGGGTCGACCGGCCAAAAGCCTAAAAAAAATGATGACCAAAGGTGGCCGTTTATGCAAATTGACCTTCCGGCGCCCCTTTCGGGAACATTCGGCTATTTTCGACAAACGGCAACACCTAATCTGTTCAACACTCTTTTTCTATTTTTTCTAAATTAAAATCAACGACCCGGTTTTGCAAACACGGCCTTTCAGCGCCTCGGGGGCGAAGGTTTTTAAGGCTATGAGGGTAAAAAAAAATCAAAATCTGTCAAAAAGCGGCCTTTTATGCAATGTCAACCTTTCGGCGTCCCTTTAGGGAACATTCAGCCCCTTTTTAGCAAAAAATGACGTCGCCTGACTCTTTTATGAAAAATAAAGTTTTTGTTATTTTCTGGTTATTTTTTGCAAAAAGGGGAAGTTGGACCCGATGAGGGTTGCCTACGTATCTCACATTCGGTGAGAATCAAACCGATGTAGTTCGGGTAAATAAACTAACTAATTTTTTAAAACAAACATATTTTTTTTTGTTTTTTATTTATTTTTTTATTTTTACAAATAATCATCTAACTCTCCAGCTGCTAATTTTCTTCTTCTCATTTTTTTTCAAAATTTTTCTAACATTCAGAAGCCGGTCAACATGCGGGTCTGAAACAAATAAATGCACAGAACATAAGTAGGATGTATTAAGATGGTCTTTTCTGTCTGAGGTTGCTATTCCTAGACGGACTCAACCCCTGTGTTGAGTCCCCTAAGTCAAAAATGCACATGATGCAGATAAGCGTTCCTACTAGGGATCTGGCATGACGTTGAGTTATTCTAGGTTCAGAACTTGGGTGTTTGTTTTAGACCTGGCTTACCCGAGTGGACAGCTCGGGCCGAGGGGGAGGCAGCGTACCGGGGATACAGAAGCTCAACCCGGCTTTGCAACTTATCCGGACCTCGTTCTAAATTGGGATTTGACACTATACAGAAAAGAAGTCGTACGAAGTACACCCTTCTTCATGATTTAGAAGACTCAGAGAGGAGATGGGTTTCGGCACAGTTTATATACAGTTCACAAAATATCAAAGCAGTAGAAGCAACATTTAGCACATTAAGACAAACATATAATAAAATCAGATAATAAATAATCCAAATACAATAATTATTCAAAGCTCGAATTCTTAAACCCTGAACTAGTGGTTCTGGGTCCCACNCGAGGAAAATGTTCGACTTTCCAATTGAAGTCTGCGAACCAGAAATTCTAAGTAAGGAATTCTGTTGACCCGGGGGAAGGTGTTAGGCACCCCCCGAATCCCGTGGTTCTAGCACGGTCGCTTAAATTTTTGTAATGGCTAAATATCTGATTTTTAATATTATAACTTATGTGCTTTTATTAACATTAAATTGCTTTTATTATTATTATTATTATTATTATTATTATTATTTAAGCGAAAGTGAATGTCGTTTAAAGTATGTTTTCAGATTGCGCCGCATGAAATGAACCCGCAATCCTAGGCACACTCTATCCAATGTTTTAGGATTTGGATTTAGGTCACATGAAATGCACACCCGAGTTTAGGGAAGTAACATTATTAAATACGCGCCTAAAGCTACTAATGCGTTATTTTTTTTTTTGAGAAGGCCGTGAAATTCACTAAACGACCCGTCCCGAAACCTAAGGAATTAATATATACATTTGTGAGGGCCCCGCAAGTTTATGCCTTTTTATTCGGAGAGGCTCGTCTCATTTATTTTAAAAGGATGATCCTAAAGTGGCTACATTTTCTTTATTAAGTTCGTCTCTAAAATGCAGAAAAAAAAGAAGAAAAAAGTCCTAATTTATTCACATGCTTTAAGCTCATTTTAATCGGGCTTCGAACACAATTTGCTAATTCTGAAAATAAATATGGCTATGCAATCTTTTGACAATTATGGGCCTAGGCCCAACATGCGTGGCATAAAACATGGACCTGGGCCATCCTTATTCTAGTTGGGCCTAACTAGCTTATTTTATATATGTTCATAACTTGCAAACTAAAAAATGGGGTTATTTTGTTAACGGATGTTCTGCCAATTTAAAGTGGCATTCTACTTAAGGTGAAAGAACTCGGAAATCTGATTTTTTATCCTAGGTCATTTACATGCTGAAATTAACTAATTGTATCTAATTAAACAATATTCCTAAAGCTTCAAAACAACCTTTTGTTTAGTGGTAACTATTGGAGTATTCAAGAATAGTCTAAATGGCCTAAAATGCTTATGACAATTTCCAAAAAAAAACTATAATAACAGAAAATAGCCTATTGCGCCATTAATCCCTTTCAACTAGCATACATGGGAAGTTCACACACTAAACTACTATAAAGTGTTCAGTTATATATAAACAAACATCTACATGATTCTAATGGAATAAATATTCTAATGTATATACAAATAAGTAAACAACTACAATAAGTTTAAAACTTCAAATCTTTATTTTTCTTTGCATTCATGCTTCAATTTTCAGCTTACAAGAATCAATGTATCAGTTGTGCACCTGATATATGGAAAGCAAAGAAGAAGAAGATAATCAGCAGTAGCAAAGCAATAACACAGCAACAACAGTAGAGCAGTAGCAACAATAGCCCAGTAACAGATTTAAAACCCAGCAGCAATTTCAGAAAACTCCAAACAGCAATACCCAAATGCACCAAGAACATCACCAACCAGTATAATCAAACAAATAACTAATGCAGATTTGAAACCAGAGGAAAAACCAGCAGAAAAACCAATGGAACAGTAGCAAAATTCTAATAACACTCAATGGAACAGTAGCCCAACATTTAAACTATTTTCTGAATTCTGAAATCTAGTAAATAAATTTCAGTCTTAATGTCACTCTTTTAACTCTATTATTTCTGAAAAAATTCTTTCAACTTCTTGATTTTTTAGACTTCTAAAACCTCTCAAGATTCTGTCTAAAAATTCTGTTTTTCCAATCTGTCTCCCAAAAACTCTCAGTCTCTAATCTTAAAATTTCAGTGCTTAAGCTCTCTCCTTTTTTTCTCTTTTAATCTCCAAAATCCAGTCTATTTAAAGACTAACATTGGCCATTGTTTATTCAAACCTTTTACTTTCAGCCTGTTTTTATTCCCTCCCCATGCGCCTTTGTACCCTTTTATCATTAATCCTTCTTGTTTCTGATTTCCAGCCTTTAAAGGCATTAAGCATGGTGTATTTTTGCACTATATATCCCCTTTTTGTTTAAAGTATTCATTAGCTTAATGACATACTGAATATTCTACTGGCAGACCACTAACACTAAACATTTTAAATCTTCTAACATCCAAAAATACCCCTGAAAAATCCCTTAACAATCTATATTTAAACCTCTCTGATTTACAACTACACTGATTATTAGCTACCAGTCACTACACAGCTACAACCAATCCTTAAGTCAGATTCACACAAATAACTCAAGAAGAAAAATTGAATACAACCAACAAGTTCATTTCAATCAGAATCAAAACAGAGAGCAAACCAATTAATCGACGAAACTTCTTAAATCGATTATATATCTTATAACATATACTTAAACGAACAGAAAAAAAAATCTGACCGAATAAAAGGTCTTGAGGAAGAAGAAGAATTAATGAACAAGACAAGATTACAAACAACACTTTAAACCAAAAATCGATAATCTGAAAAATAAAATGAACAAGACAAAAATTATAACCAACACTTTAAACCAAGAACAATAATCTGAAAAATAGAATGAACAAAATAAGATTACAAACAACACTTTAAACCAAGAACAATAATAAAATATAGATCAAAATAATGAAATAATCTTGAAAGAAAAAAATCTGAAAAATCGAACGAACCCATGTCAAACTCGGATTCGAACTTTGGAGGTTTGAACGGACTGTGGTGAACGGGGAAAAGGACGTGAAGTAGCAGCAGGTCGTTTGGGTGATGTCCGGCGTCACAGTGAGGGACGAAACATGTTGTCGCTCGTTCAGGCGAGTGACGAGAACGATGGTGATGGACTGGACGCCATGGCTGCTGGACGAGCTGGTACGCAGCTGTTTGTTCGACGACAAGGGCAGCAGGGACGACGAGCTGTTCGTTGTTCATGGCGGGAGGGTCGTTTAGACGTGAGGGTTGACGAGGAGGCTGGGAGGTGGCTGTTCGATGGTGGTGCTGGGCGTTGGTCGTGAGGGGCTGTTTGGTTCGTTGGTGGCGGGCAGGTGGTCGTTTGGTGGCGTGAAGGGATGGTTGGTTCGCTGGTGGCGGCAGGTGGTTGGTAGTGAGGGGCTGGACGTGAAGGGGGGAGCCATGGCTGGAGGGGTTTGGAGGTTTAGGGTTTTTGTGTATTGAGGAAGAAAAAGAAGAGAGGGTGTGTGTGTGTGTGTGTGTGTGTGTTTAGGTTTAGGGTTTTGATTTTTTAGTTAGTGTATAATGAAAAAAATGGGGTGTGTTTGGTCAGCTGAAAAAAAATTGGGCTAGGGGGTTTTGGGGTTGGGTAGAATTAGTTTTGGGCCTCGTTTTAATTCCGAAAATTGGCCCAATCCGAGTTTGCTCTTCTAATTTTTTCTTTTTTCTTTTAATTAATAAAACTAAAATTCTAAATTAAGTTATAAACTAAGTTAACTCAAAAAAATACTAATTAAATTCCTAACAATAATTATTATACACAATAAATACCAATTAAAACAAAATTGCACAATTTGACATTAAATGCTAAAAAAATGCGAAAGATGCCTATTTTTGTGATTTTTTTGTAAAACAAAATTAATTACCCCTAATGGTAAACTTGAATCCTAAATGCAAAATGCGACTTATTTTTGTATTTTTTTATTAATTTAAGCAAGCAAACACGCATAGACAAATACAAATAATAAAAGAAAAATAACACAAAATCCACAAAAATCACACACAACCCAAAACTATTTTATTTTGAATTTTTGGGAGTGATTCTCATATAGGGCAAAAATCACGTGCTCACACCGAGGGCCAACAACGAGTACCAACACCTACGGTTATGATTCCACTGTTTTGGGAATCCAGTAGAGTCCGACACCAGGTGCTCGGTTCTAATGAAGAAGTATTTGTGCCAAAATTTATGGCTCGCCCGGTTGTCCCAACAACCAACCCTATGATGCCGCAAGTGTATCATGTTGCCCCTATGAAAACTTGGGGAAAATAAATATAAAAGGTGATGAAGGCTAACTTCGCATCCCGCCAACTCCGCATACTTTGTTAGTACTAGAATTTTTTTATACGTATACAGAGATAGCTGCACCGTGCAGACCTCGTAGAATCGACAAAATTCCTCCGCCAGCGAACGAAGAGGGAGGGTATGACCGATCACAAAGGGATATACGTTGAAAGCACAATATCCCGGTCTATAGACCTCCACGAGGTCCTTCCCAACCGGAACTATCTCAAGATGGGGAGGTTGTATGGAGACCAGAGGTCATTTATGTGAGCCTGATCATTTTCAGAAACCACCAGAATGAAAATCATTCCGGGACATAGGGTTTCTTGAGAGTATCTCCTCTACGGTGGGAAAGTTGTCCCTCTCCTCAACTGACATATCCTCTCCACTGGAAGGAGGTGCCATATATAACGGAGTGGCATCAGAAATTTCTTCGTGTGTCCGGTGCGTTCTGGGCATCTTGATAATAGAAGGTATGTTGGTGAAACGTAAAACGAAGAATGGTGATTGAACGAAAAATATGAGAAGAAAAAAAAACTACAAAAACTGAGCTAAAGACCCAAGAAGAGATGACCAAAGGAGGCAATGTATACACAAGAAAGGAAATGTCTAAAAGTTCTTGAAACAATAAAACCTTCACCTATTTATATGATTAGGTGGTGCGAGAATCGAAGCGAAAGGCTGCCAATGACACCAAAACCAAAGCGACAAGCAATCAGTCGCTGTCTCGGGAAGTGAGAGTGACATCATTTCCTGATAAGCTACACCAACCAGGGTACCGTGGAATGCGTCGCTCTTTCTTTCCTGGTCAAACTGGCGTAATTCAACATCCAAATTTTCCCGCGGATATAGGCGATGTCTGTTTATTAAGGACGTGTAGGGCTACGACCTCAACAAGCGGAGGGACTAACTATATGGGTCCAAATTTGGTAACCACGACAGTAACCAAGTAAGAAGAGGAACGAAGTTATTATAACGCAATATCTGATGGTCGTCGTGACAAAGGACGACGACCAAGAGTGGTCAGTCGAAACGAGATGGTAACGATAATTTAAAATTAGGGTGAGACAATAAGAATATGGTTTTCTAATATTTCTTATGTTGTACTTTTTAGGATTTCTTGGGAGATTGTCCCTTATAAATAGGAAGAGTTAGTAAAGAAAAAGGGACCCGAACATGGGACAAAAGAATACTTTATAAAAGATTCATCTGAGAATATATACTAAAGTGGCCTTATTCATTGATTGCATAACTCAAGTATACATCGTTGTTCTATATTGATAAGATCCAAAGAGTCCTCAATTATCTCATATCTTTTTCCTTTCCACACTGTAATCTCGGAAATAGGCTTTCCGAAAGATCTCAATAATTGGGTAGCGACTTCCTTTGATTATGTCGATCGCATTACTTAGATTGATTGCATATTTATGTTGTTGCATTTATGAGCATTTAATCGATTCAAATATATTCGCTAACGTCATTCATCTTGTCTACTTCATCTATCATTTGGTCTAGATTTTATTATTCTTAACTAAGATTCACCCATCTTCTTATCCTAAAATTGATTTAATCAAAGGGTTTAACATCTTTTGGCCAAACAAACATACCTAGAAAGATTTTAACAGCTCTCTCACCGCACATTATCAGTTCAAATCGCAATAATTTGGCAGTAACCATTATTAATAATTAAATTAATTTATTTCTTTCGTGGATATTCAGACAAATTTCGTTGTTTATTTTAATATACATGTCCTTATCGAGTTGTTGTGACCTTTAAACGATAACATCGTTTAATTTGACTTTAGTTACTCAAGAAAGATCGAAGAGTAACCTCAAAAGAATATCATTGAGAGTACGTAACGCTATATATAAATGCATAATTTCTTCGCGGGCTGATTCTTTTTTTATATATCAAACTTTTGAAAATTCTTTTTGATAAGAATAGCCGTGAGACTTGATTTCAAGACCTTTTCTATTATGCCACCATGTTAAATTATGTGACTATCTTATCTAAAAGCTTAATTTCTTAAAGAAATTATTTTTTATTTACTTAATTATGTCTTTAATAATTTTTAATCTATTTGAAAGATTAGAGTTTGTATCTTAACACGATAGGAGAAAATGATTAAAATAAAAACCTGGGGTTAGATTTGTGTTGAGAAGTAAAAATGTGCCAATTAGTGAAAGGCAAAATTTATATAGTTGGAAAAAAGAGAAAAGCAAATTAAATAAAGATAATTATGTTAATATTACAACGGTTTCATCTAATTTCATTTAAAATAAGCAAAGTTGGGAGCCAAGCCAACTATATGTTTCAGCTTAATTAGTAAGCAACCAATGATAAGCAAGAAACCAATTTCTTTCGGGTCCAAGATTAGGGATATAACTGATCAAAACACCTACCTTGCGCATATTAATTTGTTCAAGATGGATTAGCGATTAAGGGTATTTGAAACTTTTATGACCATTTCTCAGTGTAAACAGTTTAACTCCCATTAGCTAGCCTAGTAGCTACTATATACGTGGTTCTAAGATTGAAGTACTTTCTGAATTTGAGCAAATAATTTCACAGCAAAACGTTGTAAGATAGAGTTAATCACGACGTCCATTAGGACACTAAGCAGATCACATGAATTAATTCAATTTTTTGGTTGTAGATCATCAGTCACACCCAAAATCTACTCAGGGTCGTGATGGCGCCGGACACACTATTAGGCAAACCAACACCAAGAAGTTAATTAAATTTTCATTTTAGTATTTGTTGAAATCATTTCCTTTATACATTAAACAATAAATAATAAAATTCAAAGAAATAACCATGAAGTCTTTAACAAACTTAATTTTGCATAATCCCATAATCATTCCAGAACCCGGTGTCATAAGTGCATGAATTATCTCTAGGAAGCAATATAATACACCAACCATCCGGAATACAAATTGGACAGAAAGTAAATTGTAACGATCCGACCGGTCGTTTTGAGCCCTAGCACGCCGTTCAACAGTTCGAGGCTATGAGCAACTTCAATTCAGGTATTATGACTTGTACGCATGGTCGGAATTAAATTTCGGAAAGTTCGGAGTTGACTTGGAGAGGAAATTCTCATTTCAGAAGCTTTAAGTTGAAAGAATTAGCTAAGATCGAATTTTTGAGTAAACGACCTCGGAATCAGGATTTGAAGGTTCCAACAGGTTCGTATGATGATTTCGGACTCGGGCGTATATCCGGGTCGAGTTTTGGATGATCCGGGAGCGTTTTGGCGCCTATTGTGGAAGTTAGATTTTGGAGGAAATTTTATAAGTTTGGGTTGAAGTATATTTCAGTGTTATCGATGTCTGTTTGGGATTCCGATCCAGGGAGTAGCTCCGTATGGTAATTCTGGAGTTTGGAGCACGATCAGAAGTGAATTTGGAGGTCCGTGGGTCATTTTGGAGTCATTTGGCTAAAGATAGAAATTTGAAGGCTTTTGAGAAGTATGACTAGAAGTGGACATTTCGATATCGGGGTCAAAATCCGATTCTGAAAGTTGGAGTAGGTCCGTAATGTCGAATATGACTTGGGTACAAAATTTGATGTCAATCGGACGTGATTTGATTGGTTTAAACATCAAAAGTAGAATTTTGAAATTCTAAAGTTTATAAAGCATGGATTGGAGGTCGATTCGTGGTTTTAGCGTTGTCTGATATTATTTGAGGCCTCGAGCAAGTCCGTAACGTATTTTGGGACTGGTTGGTATGATTGGTTGGGGTCCCGGGAGCCTCGGGTGGATTCCGGGTGGTTAATAGATCAAAAATGGAATTTTATGAAGGCTGAAGTTGTTGGTTGCTGGTGTACCCGCACCTGCGAGAATAGGGCCGCAGGTGCGGAGCGCAGAAGCGGCCCAATAGTCGCAGATGCAGATTTGGCAAAAGAGAGCTGGGATCGTAAATGCAGTCGTTTGGCCACAGAAGCGGGACCGCATCTGCGGGAATAGAAGAACAGAAGCGGAAAGGGGGAGCCTGGGGAAAACCACAGAAGCGGTGGATTGACTCGCACCTGCAGAACCGCAGAAGCAGTAAAGAGACTGTAGGTACGGAAAGTGCCGGAGGTAGAGATGTGTTTTAAAAACTGGAATTTGGCTATTTTCTCTCATATTTTCTTGGCTTGGGCGATTTTTGGGAGAGCTTCAAGTGGGATTTTTCATCATCAAAGATAAGGTAAGCTAATCCAATCCATCTTGAGTTAAATACATCGATTATGTATGAATTTTAGCATGTAAATTGGTAGAAATTTGGGGTACTGGTAGAAAGACCTAGAAATTTATATTCTTAGAATTTGACCACGATTTTGGGTATGAAATTTACAAAAAATTATATATTTGAGTTTGTGAGGCTATGGGTAAACATATTCTTCGAAAATTTTGGAAATTTGGGCAAGTGGACCCGAAGGTATTTTGTCAACTTTCCGATAGGGGTTAGGAATTGTTATAAATTGGATTAATATGAGTAGTTTGTCGTATATTAATAAATTTGCATAATCATTGGCTAGTTTTGGGAGTATTTAGCATCGATTCAAGTCTTCGGAAAGGCGTGGAATGCCGGTTATGGATCTTCAGATCGAGGTGAGTCTCCTTTCTAACCTTGTAAGAGAGAATTGTCCCCATAGGTGAATTAATTGGTTATGTGCTCCTGTTTGTGGGAGCTACGTACGCACGAGGTGACGAGAGTCCGTGCGTAGCTACTATTATGTTATTGTCCGGGTAGTCTAGGACCCAAAAGCATGCTATACTTTGAATATTTGTAATGTTATTGACAGTTTGAACTGCTTAAATTCTATCGAATTGGTAAATGAATTTTTAAAAGGAAATTAACTTCATTTTTCTGAATTGCTAAAAGAGAATTGGTTTTATGTCCTGATGACTTCTTGATTGACTGTCTGCGCGTGTTTAAATTCTAGAATGGGCTGAACGCCTCGGTATATTAAATAGATATATCTATAGTTCGCGTCATTCGACCCTCTGGAAGTGCACAGTTTAAATATTGTTGGATCAGGCCGTACATCCTCGGCATGATTTGCGCATGCTTGTATTACTTGCCTTGAACTTGTTAAAGTTGTTATAGCCTCTTCCCGACTTGAGAATATTTGTATAAATGATGAAAAGGAATTTGGAAATTTCCTATAAAAGAAAGAATTGTTTACTTGCTTCACTGTATTGGATTAAAATTATGCTTATAAAAATCCACGATTTAATATATCATTGATATAATATTATTGGACCCTGAGTAAGTGTCAAACTCGACCTCTCGTCTCTACTTCTGTTGAGATTATACGGGATACTTACTGAGTACACGTTATTTTTTCTACTCATATTATATTTCTGTACATTTTTGTTGCACAGGCTCATGCACCTCTAGTGGCCTAGTGGGCTTATCAGCATGGTTGACACGGAGACTAGGTGAGCTGTATTTCCACAGCTAGTATAGTCTCTCTCAGGATTCTATTTATTTTCTGTCCAATTGTATTCCAGACAACTGTTGTACTTTATTCGATTTTTCTTAGAAATTTCTCATGCACTTGTGACAGCAGGTTCTGGGAATGTTTATGAGTATATTCATAAATATTAAAAAAGTTGTTAAATGTCTCATTATTTCTTCAGTGGAATGTATTATGTATTGATTAAATGTATAAAAGAAGTTGCTTCGAAAATACTTAAAATGAGAATTCAATTAAGTATTTTTGGTTGGCTTGCCTGACAGCGGTGTCTGGCGCCATCACGATCCTTAGTGGATTTTGGTTCGTGACAACATGGTATCCGAGCACTAGGTTCCTAGGGTCTCACGAGTCATGAGCAAGTATAGTAAAGTCTCGCAGATCGGTACGGAGATGTCTGTACTTATCCTCGGGAGGCTGCAGGACTGTTAGGAGTACTTCCCTTCTTGATTCCTCATTGTGCAATTTGATCCATGGAGGCTTATGCCTTTAATTCCTTCCTATTCAATATTGTGCGACGCGAACCATTTTTTATAAATCGAGAATTAAAGAATTGTTATGGTACTACCGATGCAGTGCGGGGTGTTTCTCCCTGTATAGTTATCTGAGCTATTATTGTCACATTGTGGATGGATATTCTGCCGTTTCAGCTCAGTAGCGGTACTTCTGAGAGCTGTGAGGCTAGGTAGAAGTTTCCATGATGCTATAAACTATTGTTCCGCAGTATTGATACGATGGTAGGACATTTGCCTACGTGTCAGGGAAGTGAATGACTTGAAAGGGAGGTTTACTCAGTTCATAATCTAAAGATTCCGTATTTTATTCCCGGCAGGGGAAAGGCAATCGGACTAAAAATGGTCAGATGTAGGCTAGTGGAGTAATGAGACTTGGTATTTGCGAGTGTGGTAGAGCTTTCACCTAATTGAACGTACTAAGTTTGCCGGTGTTATGATCTTCTACAATTCGCCTTTGGGGCAAGCTACTGTGAAATAGTATTGAAAATGCAACTGTTAGATATCGTAGGGTGCGGTAGTTCAGGGTTGAATCAGTGTTTCTAATATCGACGGTATGAGGAAGATGATCTTACGAAAGGTGTAAAGTTAGCAACAATTGTGGGTTCAAGTGCCACGAAGATAGATTTTATTTAAGGTAACAACTGAGCAGCAACGGCCGAGAAGGGCATGTGGGGAGTGTCAGGCGGTTGTTAAAATTTCTAGAAGGCCAAGTATAAGAAGCAAAGGTCGAGTAGTCGACTAACGGGGTGAGTTTCGCCAAAGTGGGAGAGTTTGGAGCGATTTGGGAATTTTAGTGATTGGTGATTGGGGCCTACGGATTAATTTCGAGTATGGGCTATCAGGCGGCATGAGATTGATATAACGGAAAGGGCTGCTAGAAATGGAAAAGGATACAACCATAACTTGAATTGGAAGGATGTTTCTGCACATTTAATTGATGTCCACGAGGGGTGAATGGACTTATGCAGCTGGAGAGTGAGGCTAGACTCAGGATGGGCTATTGATATCGTAGTGATGGTACCCCGTGTAGCTACGTTGGAAGATGTCGGGAAATGATTTCCACAGGTGGGTTATTCCCTGTGAGCAGGTTAGCGGTCGCGTGGTTGGCGAGGCTTTTGCGAAGAATTCTATTGGTTATACAGCAAAGAGATCGGTCGTGCGAATGTGGTTGATGATTCAGAGTATAAAAAGGATTTTATAGAAAGATTACGAGAATTAAGGGTATGTCAGTAAGAGATAAGGAATCCTGGTGAATTTCAGAGTTGTGTAATAGTGGCTTCAAGCTAAGTGGGAGAGTCACACCGCCTACAATTGGATTGTATGGTTACCTTCTTGTGAGGTTTTTGAGTTATCAGCGTATTGGTAAGTTATTTCAGCTATAGAAAAGAGCATAAGTGATAATTTGGGCAAAGGAATTATTAAAGGTGTGCTATGATTGGCCTTATTGGCTCATGCTCAGACTTGGAAAAGAATTCAGGATTCATGCCTTGCATGGATGGAGATTTCCAGGAAAGTGGTTCTGCCGGGTGCTTCGTCGAGGGGGGTATTCATGTGTTAGAAGATTTATGGAATTGATTATTCGGGGCCAAGTCAGAGCGGGTGGCTCTCAACAACGGTCCTAGTAAATTCAAAGGTTAAAAATGTGATTCCTAAGGATTTAAGCCGCAATGTGTTTAGGAATCGGGCTTGTGAAGCAGCTCACGATAAGAGGCTCAGAATGTTCTATGATGTTTTGACTTTTAGCATAACGTTGAGAAGAAAATAAGAAAAAGGACTTCGGATTCGTAGAGGAATTATCAGAATGGATGTGCCAGTCGAGATGCGAATGTGCGCACAAGGAAGGTATGAAATGGTTCGTGGGATTTGGAACAACATGGTCTCATGTTTCAAGGCCACTCGGGTGGAGTGCATTATGTGTTGAATGAAGTTATTATTACTCTAAGGCAATCAAAGATAAATTGAAAGAAAATAGATTGATTAGTCATAGTTGAATTGGCGTATTGATGGCAGTGATCAGTTCCTTCAGCGCGACCAAGTTATGCAAGTGATTTGTGGCAGTACGTGTGAGACTGGTCGGCCGCTGTAATTGATGTTATTTAGAAGTATTCTTCTGTTATGGCCGGTCATGTGTAGGTAGGTCCCTAAAGGGCTATGGTGGCTTAAGACCACTACTTAGAGATTTGGCGTACTCTACGGTTATAATAATTCACTTGTGTGTCGCAATGGTTCTCCTGGAGTGAGCTAAGTGGAAAGTTTTTATACGATAAAGTGTTAATCTATTGGTGGTCCCAGAGTTATGATGGGAATCGTGTTCTATCGTATATTGGCATGTTGGGTTCAGTGAGTGGTATGGAATTTGAAGTGAGGATCAAGGTTACAGTTCGATATTGATGAGAATGTCACGAGCTCAGATGAGCAGGAAAATAGTTTTGATGTTTAAAGTAAGTTGGTATTGTTTTCAGCGTCACTTGAGATCGCTGTTTGTGAAGGAGGATATGCATCCTGGTTATGGATTCTTGATCGCTTTTCAGCATTAGTGCGGTTGGTGGTATGGATGTATAGACTTGTTATATGTTACGAAAGGTCATGGGGGCGTGTTCTACGGAAATATCGTACAAGCGTGGCATGTAGTCACTGATTGATTGGAGGATGAAACCAAGTATAGAGATCGTGGTGGTATCATTAATATGAGAGTTTATGCCTAGAGGGAACTCGGTTTATTGGGTTGCGGACTGTGGATGACTACTCCGATTATGATGGTTGTTCTTGTGTGTCATGAGGAAACGAGAAGTAATTATGGACCTATGAAGGGTCATTAGCCTAGTTCAGTGCGATCAGAACCAGCTTGGGGTGTGGATGGATTTAAATGCTGATATGGGATCCATGTCAGGTCAGACGTGTTCATTTCAGTAATGCGCTCCTTATGGAAGAGTGTTCAGGGTGTTATTTCGCCGTCAGATATTTCATGTAATGAAACATTGAGCCGGGTGAGGTTTGAGACTGCTTGGGAAATTGCTTACGTGTTGAGATTTCCGCGTGGAGATGATGTTATATGAGCAGAATGGCTCTTGAGGTTTAGATCGTATATCGCACCCCAGTTTTACTTGAGTTTTGTAGCCTATGGCACTATATGTCTCCCCAGGGATGGTATGCACTTAGCGTGCTGGTGACCAATATTCGGCATTTTGTTGTAATGAGAAATTTAGCTCGATGTATATTTCCTTATATGAAATCTATGTGTGGATCGGGTGGAACGCCGTCATGGGTATGTTATTTGGATCGGGTTGAACATCGCAATAGCGAGACGTTGAGTACAGTTTCCTCGTGTCTGTTTTATGTGTTTTGTTTCCTCCTTTCTTGGGAGGAACTTATATTAGATGTGTGCCCGTGTCGCACGCATGATTCACGAGCGGGGTGTCTGTTTAATTATGTTGACTGTATCGCATGTATGATTCGCGAGCGGGGTAATTGGATTTCCTTTTCGAAGTTTGTTTTCCTATTGTATCACGTTCGAATTGGTAGCCTATTGGCACGTTGTGGCATCATATGAGACTTTTGACCATGTTCGGGGGTAGCTATTGCCTGAGCAGTTCATACTGGGTGAGACGAGATCATTGGACTTAGAATCAGTGCAATCTAAATATGTGAAGTATATTAAACAGTAAAGGCCATTATTTGGTTCAGAAAGAGGTGATGGTTCTTGGCAGGGTATAGACCCTATGAATCATTGATTTGGCAGTTGGTTATGAATTTCTACGCATCCCTTCCATCGTGGAGGCATTGCGAGAGTTGGAACATGAATTATATATGTCATGGGGTGCATTGTGAGCATCAAATTCGGGAAATATCGACTAGTATGATCAGAGAGTGTTATTATGGTCTTGTGAATGATGGGGTGCATGGTGTGAATTCAGAAAGGGTGTGCAGTCGTGTTATGCTACAGCGTGTGGTGATTGATATGTGTTCATATGTTGAAAGCAGGCCTGGCAGAGAATTTTGAATGTTGAAATTGGGCTCCAAGGCCTATTTGCCTAAATGAAAGAGCTTATCTTTCGATTTGATCGAGCTGACATGCCCAACTGAGTTCTGGTAGCACGGGTAGGTGCACGAGGTATTAAGCAGTGATTCCAGACAACCCCAGCACAGTTCCTAGCACGTTCGAGGACGAACATATGTTTAAGTGGGAGAGGATGTAATGACCCGACCGGTCATTTTGAGCCCTAGCGCGCTGTTCATTAGTTCGAGGCCATGAGCAGCTTTAATTCAGGTATTATGACTTGTACGCGTGGTCGGAATTAAATTTTGGGAAGTTTGGAGTAGTCTTGGAGAGGAAATTCTCATTTCAGAAGCTTTAAGTTGAAAGAATTAGCTAAGATCAGACTTTTGGGTAAACGACCTCAGAATCAGGATTCGAAGGTTCCAGCAGGTTCATATGCTGATTGGGGACTCGGGCGTATGTCCGGATCGGGTTTTGGATGACTCGGGAGCGTTTTGGCACCTCTTGTGGAAGTTAGAACTTTGGAGGAAATTTTATAAGTTTAGGTTGAAGTACATTTTAGTGTTATCGATGTTCGTTAGGGATTCCGAGCCAGGGAGTAGCTCCGTATGGTGATTCTAGAGTTGGGAGCACGATCGGAAATGAATTCGAAGGTCCGTGGGTCATTTCGGAGTCATTTGGCTAAAGATAGAAATTTGAAGGTTTTTGAGAAGTTTGACCCGAAGTGGACTTTTTGATATCGGGGTCGGAATCCGATTTCGAAAGTTGCAGTAGGTCCATAATGTCGAATATGACTTAGGTGCAAAATTTGAAGTCAATCAGGCGTGATTTGATAGGTTTAAACATCAAAAGTAGAAGTTTGAAATTCTAAAGTTCATAAAGCTTGGATTGGAGGTCGATTCGTGATTTTAGCATTATTGGATATGATTTGAGGCCTCGAGCAAGTCCGTAACGTGTTTTGGGACTGGTTGATATGACTGGTTGGGGTCCCGGGGGCCTTGGTTGGATTTCGGGTGGTTAACAGATCGAAAATGAAATTTTTGGAATGCTGAAGTTGCTGGTTGCTGGTGTAACCACACCTGCGAGAATATGGCCGTAGGTGCGGAGCACAGAAGCGGCCCAATAGTCGTAGATGCGGATTTGGCAAAAGAGAGCTGGGACGGCAGATGCGGTCGTTTGGCCGCAGAATCCGGACCGCATCTACGGGAATAGAAGCACAGAAGCGGAAAAGGGGAGCCTAGGGAAAACCGTAGAAGCGGTGGATTGGCTCGCACCTGTGGAACCGCAGAAGCGGTAAAGGGACCACAGGTGCGGAAAATGCTGGAGGCAGAGATGTGTTTTAAAAATCGAGATTTGGCCATTTTCTTTTATATTTTCTTGGCTTGGGTGATTTTTGGGATAACTTCAAGTGGGAGTTTTCATCAGCAATGATAAGGTAAGCTAATCCCAACCATCTTGAGTTAAATACATCGATTATGTATGGATTTTAGCATGTAAACAGGTAGAAATTTGGGTTGTTGGTAGAAAGACCTAGAAATTTATATTTTTGGAATTTGACCATTATTTTGGGTATGAAATTTACAGAAAATTATATATTTGAGTTTGTGAGGCTATGGGTAAACATATTCTTCAAAAATTTTGGAAATCCGGGCACGTGGACCCGAAGGCATTTTTGTCAACTTTCCGATCGTGGTTAGGAATTGTTATAAATTGGATTAATATGAGTAGTTTATCGTATATTAATAAATTTGCATAATTATTGGCTAGTTTTGGGAGTATTTAGCATTGATTCAAGTCTTCGGAAGGGCGTGGAATGCCGGTTATGGATTTTCAGAGAGAGGTGAGTCTCCTTTCTAACCTTGTAAGAGGGAATTGTCCCTATAGGTGAATTAATTGGTTATGTGCTCATGTTTGTGGGAGCTACGTACACACGAGGTGATGAGAGTCCGTGTGTAGCTATTATTATGTTATTGTCCGGGTAGTCTAGGACACAAAAGCATGCTGTACTTGGAATATTTGTAATGTTATTGACAGTTTGAACTGCTTAAATCCTATCGAATTGGTAAATGAATTTCTAAAAGGAAATTAACTTTATTTTTCTGAATTGATAAAAGAGAATTGTTTTTTTTTGGATAATTGTGTCCTGATGACTTCTTGATTGACGGTCTGTGCATGTTTAAATTTTGGAACGGGCGGAACGCCTGGGTAGATTAAATAGATCCATCTATGGTTCATGTCATTCGACCCTCTGACAGTGCATCGTTTAAATATTATTGGATCGGGCCGTATGTCCTCGGCATTATTTGCGCATGCTTGTATTGCTTGCCTTGAACTTGTTAAAATTGTTATAGCCTCTTCCCAGCTTGAGAATATTTGTATAAATGAAGAAAAGAAATTTGAATATTTCCTATAAAATAAAGAATTGTTTACTTGCTTCATTTCATTGGATTAAAATTATGCTTATAAAAATCCACGAGATATAATATTATTGGACCCTCAGTAAGTGTTGAAGTCGACCTCTCGTCTCTACTTCTTCGAGATTAGACGGGATGCTTACTGATACATATTATTTTTGTACTCATACTACACTTCTGTGCATTTTTGTTGCGCAGGCTCATGCACCTCTAGTGGCCTAGTGTGCGTAGCAGCATGGTTGACACGGAGACTAGATGAGTTATATTTCCTCGAGGCGACCCGCAGCTAGTATAGTCTCTCTCAGAATTTTATTTATTTTCTGTCCAATTGTATTACGGACAATTGTTGTACTTTATTCGGGTTTTCTTAGAAATTACTCATGCACTTGTGACACCTGGTTCTGAGGATGTTTATAGGTTTATTCAGAAATATTAAAAAAGTTGTTAAATGTCTCATTATCTTTTCAGTAGAATGTATTATGTATTGATTAAACGTATAAAAGAAGTGGTTTCGAAAATATTTAAAACGAGAATGTAATAATGTATTTTTGGTTGGCTTGCCTGACAGCGGTGTCTGCCATCATCACAACCCTTAGTGGATTTTGGGTCGTGACAAAAATACAGTGATCTGAAAGAGACTCTACTGGCTATGGGTCGTCTCGAGAAGTGCAATTCACCCAAGTCTCTGTATCAACTATGCTGCGACGCCCGCTAGACCATCAGAGATACATATGCCTGTGCAATAAAAATACACAATAAGTGTAGCACGAGTACAAAAAATAACGTGTACTCAGTAAGTATCCCGTCTAATATCGAAGAAGTAGAGACGATATGTCCACTTCGATACTTACTAGTGATCCAATGATAATATACCAATAATTTAATAAATCGAGGATTTTCATAAAAATAACGGTAACTCAAATAGCATGAGGCAAGTAATAATTCTTTCGCTTATATGAAATTCCCAAATTCATTTTCATCATTTATACGTTTATCTCAGGCCAGGGAGAAACAAATATCAACATCTATGAATTTCAAGGCACGCAATACAAGCATGCGCAAATCATGCTGAGGTCGTACGACCCGATCCAACAAAATATTTAAATTGCACACTGTCAGAGGGTCGAATGACGCAAACCATAGATGCATCTATTACCCTGCTCGTGACTCATATATGTGACGCAATCAAAATTAAATAAACACACCAAACAATCAATCAAGAAATCATTAGGGAATCAATTATTCAAAAAAAAAAAAAGCAAAATCTCTCTTTTTAAAAGTCAAGAAACGATGTCTAGTTTTTAGAAAATTCACTTACCCGTTCAATATGTTTTACGCATTTCAAATTAACAACAAGATTACAAATATTATAAGTAAAGCATGTTTTTGGGCGCTAGACTACCCGAAGTTAAGCATAATAGTAGCTACGCACGGACTCTCATCACTTCGTGTGTACGTATCCCCCACAAATAGGAGCACATAATTATTTAATTCACCTATAGGGAAAATTCCCTTTTACAAGTTTAGAAAGGAGACTCACCTCGCTTTGAGGTTCCATAAACGGCTTCCAAGCCCTTCCGACGACTCAAATCGATGCACAACGTTCCAAAACTAGCCAAGAAATGAGAAAATCCATAAATGTAGGATCTAATACTCACAACAATTCAACTTAAATAAATTCCTAACTTCGCTCGAAAAGTTGACAAATTTTCTCCAATTTCTTCCATTTGATTCACTAATACTTGATGAAAATAATAATGGAATCATTAAATACAATCACTTTTAGATATAGAACACTTACCCTAATCGATATGGTGAAAATCGCTTTAATCCGAGCTCCATAGCTCCAAAAATGAGTAAAAATCTCAAACTGCTCGATTTATACACTGCCCAGCATTTTCGAACCTACGATTACTGTTCACACAGGTGCGGTACTGTTCACGCATCTCTGAAAAATACAGCAGCTGCCCAGAAATTTCAGCAGCTTTTAATTTCACTAAAAATGCTCTAACACCATCATACGAACTCGGAATTCGACGATTCTTGTTCCTATGAGTCACAAATAATAATACAAACATATTCCCTCAATCGAAAGTCAATTCAAGACTTCCGGGATTTTGATAATCATGATGTCCATTAGGACACTAGGAAGATCACCTGGATTAATTCAATTTTTTGGTTGTAGATCATCACTGCAATTCAAGTGGTAAAAGGCAAGATAGAAGATTTGGGAACCAAAAGTAAAGTTAAGAATTAAACCAGTCAATCTGTACAAAATAAGTAAAGTTATCTAAAACCTGGATCAACTTGTCAAAAACTTTTTTATAGTTTGGTTGGAAAATAAAAAATTATTAAAAACAAAGAAACGGATTGAGAAAAGGCTATATAGAGTTACGTTATGACACATTATTTATCCAACTTTATGGAGTTTATCTCGATCCAAATGAATTTTGATGTGGTATGACCCAATCTGTTGTTATTTCAACCAGCTCAAATTGGTATATTTGACCCCCCCTATTTCTATGTACAATACAACTAGAGGGGAGGTTGAGAATATAAGTAGTCTATACTTTAAAAAAGTATCTTGGGTTGGGGGGGGGGGGGGGGGGGGGGGGAACTCCTACACATCACACTTAAATGCATTAATAGTGAAGTGCCATACATGAATGTAAAGGAAAAAAGTGAAATGTATACGTGCCATACATATCTAAATCCTCAAGGATGTCACTTAACTAGTAAGTAGTTGCATCTGCATCTGTTTCTGGTCTCTTAAATGGTTCTGTTAGGGTCTGGCCTACAACTTTATCTTTTCAAATTTCGCTAGCGTTTGGGTAAAAATAGCACGGGCTCTTTTGGATTGATCATTCAGAAATAATCAGCGTTTACAAAGTTATTGAAAAATAGTCATTATTTTTCGCAACAGGGACCGGTCCAGCATAATATACTGGAAATCGATGCATCTGCGTATGAACTTCCAGCATATTATGCTTGACTGATATATTATACTAGAACTCCAGTATATTATGCTGGAGTTCCAATTAGGGGTGTTCATGGTTCGATTTGGATCGGTTTTTTCTAAAAAGAAACCAAACCAAGTAAGTCGGTTTTGTAAATATTAGAACCAAACCAAACCACTTAAGTCGGTTTATGTCGGTTTTTCGGTTTTTTGTTTGTTATTTTTCGGTTTTTTCTTAAATATAAGATATACACTACCAAACACATATTCCGGCGACCACATTTTCAACGTAACACTATCAAATCAGTTGTCCTTTGAGAAATCTATAATTTACTAAGATATATTGATGATAATTGAATCAAATAGTGATGAATAATTTAAGGACTCTATTAAAAATATGTTATTTTTAGCATGAAATCGATTCTTACATTAAACAAAATAAAACTACCAATCAAACTAGAATGTAAAGGTAAAGAACTATATTAAAGTGCAAACTATTAACATTTACTATAAAGTTTTTGAAACTTTATGTAATAATATACATATATGTAGGTTTAATAATAAATTTGAAATAGCTACTCCTATAGTCGGTTTGGTTCGGTTTTTTCTTCTTAAAACCAAAATCAAACCAAATTTGATCGGTTTTTAAAATTCAAAACCAAAACCAAACCAGACCAAAAAGTATCGGCTTTTTTGGTTGGTTTTCGGTTTGGTTCGGGTTTTTATGAACACCCTAGTTCCAATATACTTATGCTGGAACTCCAATATATTATGCTGGAGTATTTTTTGAATTTTAAATAGTATTTTCGTTCAAATTTATCTTTACATGAAAAGTGGCTAAATTTCGATTATTTTTGAAATTGTGGCTATTTTTGAATGATCACTTGTAAATCTGGCTATTTTTGAATTTCTCCCAGCGTTTGGCCATAGATTCCCAAATTTATTTTGAAAAATCTTATTTGGGTGAAGTTTGGTTTGAATATGAAAATGTGTTCGGACATAAGTTTTCAAAACATATTTCACCTTTTTTTTTGAAAAAACATGAAACATGACTTGTACCCACAAGTTCTAAAAACTATCACAAATACCTAAACATAACCTTTATCAATAACATTCATTATATTACCGCAAACTATAGTCATGAACATAAATAAATTTGGTACAAAATTATTATTTTTATAATAAAATACATAATACATTATCAGATGACTGAGAAGACAAAGCGGCATTGTTACAAAATAATAAATGATAGGCTCTTTTATAAAATACAAAAGGTTAGGGCAATTTCTAAAAAATGTAATAGTGATATTTTGGGTCAAAAATAGTTCTTGAGCTGATTTTGAAAATTTGTCAAAATATAGATAAAATCTATGGCCAAAAATATATTTGACAAAATATTTTAAATATATTTTAATAAAATCTATGGCGGATCCTTGGAGTTTGGGTAAATTCAAGAATCAATGGAAAATGGGGACCAAATAATTAATGCTCAAACTACTATACCTAAAATTAGGACAGCCACCAAATAATAAATAAGACAATAAAATAATAATAAATGGAACACCAAAATTTACGAGGTTCGGCTAATTTTGCCTACTCCTCAAACACAACTAATATTTTATTCCACTCCAAAAATACAAGTGAAATAATACTAAAGAGAGAAGATACAAATGCCTTAAGAAGATAAGAAGACAAATAAAATATGTATTTAAATCATAAACATTAGGCCTCCTTGTCACACCTCATTTTTACTTACTACACCCGCAAGGGTATAATAAAGGAGTTTTTTCCACTTAAAGGACAATCGGAACGGAATTTATTATTAATACTCAGAGTCGCCACTTGGGAGATTAATAGTGTCCCAAGTCACCGGTTGAATCCCGAACCGAGGAAACTAATTGACTCTGTATTACAGTCCGCAAACCAAAAATCAGAGTAAGGAATTCTGTTAACCCGGGAGAAGGGGTTAGGCATTCCCGGATTCCGTGGTTCTAGCACGGTCGCTCAACTGTCATATCTGGCTTAGTTATCTGACTTTATACAATCATGAACCTATGTGCAAATTTTAACTTTTAAACCGCTTTTATTCATTTTTTTAAAAGAAGATTGCAACGTCATTAAAACACGTTTCGAACCACGTTACATAAATGCACCCGCGCTTTTTGATATATTTTAACTTTATTGGGATTTGGATTTGGGTCACATAAATATGCACCCGTATTAAGAAAGTAAAATTATTAAAACGTGCCTAAAGTGACTAACGCGTTATTATCTTTGGGGAAAACTGTGAAATTCGATAAACGGCCCGTCCCGAATTTCTAAGTATTAAAGTTAATTAAGACGAGGGCCATGCATGTGATCTTATTCGGCATGGCACGCCTCGAATTATTTCAAAAGATAATGTAAAATCCGAAATGTCTATACATGATCCTATAAGCAGTAAGTTCTTGTTTCATCAAAGGACCTCTCGCAAAATTGATTCCCGGGTAAATAATTTGGTTGGCCACTACATTGATAGATATTGATACAAAATTATCCATGAGTCAAATACTCTGTTACTATCCAACATAGAAGCTTTATCTAATGAGACTATTTTCAACGAAATGTCTAAATACCATTAGGAGTAATACACACTGTATCAACTATTAACATATATACAAAGAGTAAAAAATTCATCTGGTGAAATGTCACGATCCGAATTCCCAACCATCGGGATCGTGATGGCGCCTACTCGTGGTAGCTAGGCAAGCCAACTTACTTACCGTTTTCATTAGTAAAACTACTATGTTGTCAATTTATAGCATCATTAATAAAAACAACAATAACTGCGGAAGTCTAATTTTATAAGTCTGAAATAAATATGAAATGCTCAACAATATCCTCTACCGAAGATTTGGTGTCACATACTTACGAACCACTAAGAATAGACTACATATAAAGGTATGAAAGAAATATAATAGTTGTCTGTCTCGAATACATGAGATAACAGACTGAAAGCAAAAATAGAGGAGACAACGGGTCATGCGGACGCCTGCAAGGC
>MU683138.1:63524-74016 GCA_026770625.1 Nicotiana glauca | reverse complement strand
GTTCTTGGGCAGAGTTCTTGCCACTTGCGGAGTTTTCTTATAACAACAGCTATCAATCCAGCATTCAGATGGCGCCGTATGAGGCCTTATATGGAAGATGGTGTAGATCTCCGGTTGGTTGGTTTGAACCCGGCGAGGCTAGACTATTGGGGACAAAGTTAGTTCAGAATGCCTTAGATAAGGTAAAAGTGATCCAGGAGAGACTTCGTACAGCCCAGTCGCGTCAGAAGAGTTATGCGGACCGGAAGGTTCGAGATGTATCTTATGCGGTGGGTAGAAAGTCTTGTTGAAGGTTTCGCCTATGAAAGGCGTTATGAGGTTTGGAAAGAAAGGGAAGCTGAGTCCACAGTTCATTGGACCTTTTGAGATACTTAGGAGGATTGGGGAGGTGGCCTATATGCTTGCTTTGCCACCTAGCTTGTCGGGAGTTCACTCGATGTTCCATGTTTCTATGCTCCGGAAGTATGTTGGGGACTCGTCTCATGTGTTAGAATTCGGCACGATCCAGTTGGATGAGGACTTGACCTACGATGTGGATCCAGTGGCTATCTTGGGTCGTCAGGTTCAAAAGTTGAGATCAAAGGACATAGCTTCGGTGAAGGTGCAGTGGAGAGGTCGGCCCGTGGTGGAGGCCACTTGGGAGACCGAGCAGGAGAAGCGGAGCAGATATCCTCACTTATTTGAGACTCCAGGTATGTTTCTTGACCCACTCGAGGACGAGCGTTTGTTTTAGTTGGGGAGGATGTGACGACCCAGCCCATCGTCACGTGAGTTATCGCCCCGTTTCCATCATATTATGCTTCACTATGATTCAATATCAGTATTTGAGTTGGGTGGATAGAATTGGATTGGTTTTACTTGGAAATGTGACACTTAGTCTCTTAAAGGGGAGCTTGTTTTGGAAAGTCAACTGGAAGTTGACTATTTATTTAGGGGGCTCATATGTGAATTCTGATAATTCGGTTAGCTTCGGGGGATGATTTGTGACTTAGGAGTGTGATCGTAATCGAATTTGGAGGTTCGGTGTAGAATTAGGCTTGAATTGGCGAAGTTTGAATTTTGGCGGATTTCGGTTGATAGGTGAGATTTTTATCCGAGGGTCAGAATAGAATTCCAAGAGTTGCAGTAGCTTCGTTAGGTGATTTTGGATATGTCTGCAAATTTTTAGTTCATTCGGACATCATTTGGTCGGGTTTTTATTGAATGCACATTGCGGAAGTTTTGATGAAAACTAGGCTTGAATCTGATGTATTTATTGGTTTTAGCGTTGTTTGACGTGTTTTGAGGATTGGAACAAGTTTGAATAAGGTTATAGGATGTGTTGTCTGCTTTTGGTTGAGGTCCCGGGGGCCTCGGTGTGATTTCGGGTGGTTAAACAGGAATTTTGGTAGTATGTTGCAGGTCTGAACTTCTGCCTTCTGGTGTTTCCGCGTCTGCGGAAAAGGAGCCGCAGAAGCGGTTTCGCAGATGCGGCGGGATGGTCGCATAAGCGGGCAGGCGTGGCCCAGGGCAATTCCGCATAAGCAGACTAGGGGGTCGCTTCAGCGGGTCCGCATAAGTGGATAATACACCGCAGAAGCGGTCGATGGAGGACTGCAAAAGCGGATGCTGAGTCGCATAAGCAGTCCCACAAATTTTTAAGTGAGACCGCATAAGCGGTCAAATGGTCGCATGTGCGGGACCGCAAGTGCGGTTATTAGACCGCATAAGCGGAAAACGACCAGGGATTTCAGTGAACAGTAGTTCACGATTTTTTTTAAAAGAAGAGAAAATATTTAGGACTTCGACTAGGGTTGTTCTTGGGCGATTTTGAGGAGAAATCGAAGGAGCTTCATCAGGTAAGAACTATTAGCCTCGGAATATGTTATTTGGTGTAAAAACATTGATTAATCACTGAATTTCAAGGATTTAAAGGTTAAAAATGGAGGTTAGGGCTTGAAAACTCAAGAGAGTTTAAATGTGAGTTTAGAGGGGCAAACGAACTACGATTTTTGTAAATTAGATATGCATAGACTCGTGGCGAGACGAGGAATCCAGTGATATAAATTTCAGAATTTTTTGAGAAGTGGGCCCGGGGCTCGGGTTTTGCCAACTTCGTGATTTTTAGTATTTTTTGAGTAATTTCGATTGGGTTATGTTTCTTTAGCATATAGTAATGTATTCGTTGTGGTTTGACTAGATTCGACACGCGAGGAGGTCAATTCAAGAGGAAAGAGCATTGCGGACTAGTCTACGGCCGGCTTGAGGTAAGTAATAGATGTAGATGATGACCTGAGTGTTTAAAACCCCGGTATCTCATATTGTGATGCTGTATTGAGGCGAGACACGTATTCTATGGTGAGTGCGGGGTCGTTTGTGGACAGGACTATGGCTTAATCCGTCCGAGTGATGTCTATACTGTGTTATTGACTAGAAATTTGCTGGTAAACATCCTACTTGGATTGTTATGAACATATTTGGGCTGCGTGCCAACTATTTGGATCCCTTAGGGATTATTATCCCTGTTGCCATGAAATTGAGCATGTTTTCATGATATCATTCCTGAGTTAAGTACTATCTTGAAATGATTAGCAATCTTCTAAGGTTTTAAATCACTTAAACTATAATACCGGTTAAATTGAACCGAAAATGGTAAACTTGATTGTGCCTGTGTGGCTTGCATACATATATAACTGGACTGATTGTGGACCGGGCTGTACGCCGCAGCGAATGCTACTATGTCATTGCGCTTGGGTTGTAGGAGCCCCTCCGGAGTCTGAACCCCCACAGTGAGCGCGGGTACCCAATGGATCGGGATGTACGCCGCAGCGGTCATGTGCATTTCATTGCATTCATGCATTGAAAACTATTTGTCTATCTGTCGTTGATTATTTTTGTTTCATCGTTTAATGTGCTAAGTGGTTAGTTTCAGCTTTGCATTGTGGTATTTTGGGATTTCTTACTTTCAGTTATTATATATGTCTATTACCACTGAGTTGGAAGTACTCACTTTACTCCCTGCACCATGTGTGCAGATTCAGGTGTCCCGGAGACTTAGCTGAGCAGTCGCTGTCTTCCAGAGTTTTATCAGAGTTGTCGAGGTAGCTGCCTGACGTTCGCAGGACCCGACTTCTCCCTTTTATTCAGTTTTATTTCCGCATTCTAGACTTATGTATTTTTGAATATTTGTTACTCTGTTGTTTAGAGGCTCTAGACTCGTGACCCTAGATTTTGTTGGGAGTGTTTCGTCGGATATTTCGATCTGTTGCGTCTTGTTTTTATTATAAACATCGGATTATTATTTTTAAACTGTTAAATTCTCTTAAATTGTCGGTAATGAGTTATCAGTTTGGGTTCGTGACTGATAATTGGTCAGACTTGCCTAGCTATATAGTTGGGCGCCATTACAACCGGGTTTGGCTCGTGACATTATTAATCTCAGCAAGCTTCATTATGCATTTATGGGAAAATAACTTAAAAGTCTTGGATATTGGTGTCATCTAAGAATGTGGTCATATGTGGTCATCTGTATATACATGGATTAGTCCTGCCTAGCAAAGTTATATATATGCATTTAGCCTTTAGGTGACTTATCTGTATAAGGACATGTAAAAGTGATTTTTAAAGTCTACAATGAGGAGCAGCATAGGAGCTTCCAACAAATATGGTACTGATATGTGGCATTCCAAATCTATGTCGGATAATCTTCGTGTTCCTTTGTGTGTTTGTATGAGTGTTTTGAATCTCCTTTTGTGTAACTTTCCCCCTTCTTCTTATATAGGATGTAAATTACCTTTTGTGATTTTTCATTCAGAAAATTGGAATAAAATTCTCTCTCTTCTCTTTTCTCTCATCTCTCTCTCTCTCTTGTTCAGTTCCATAACTCAGTCGAGTTATTCGAGCAAGCTGTTCAAGAGCAGTTCCTTTCCCCTGCTCTTTAGGTGAGCTCAATTTCTTCCATTTTCGAGTTCAAATTGCAGAGGTCGTAACACATTTTTTACACAAAATAAAATCAAAATTATCCAAAATCAAAATCATCAAATTATTCTTCGCTGAAATCGAATAGAAAGTGTGATTCGTTGAAGAATATTTGTCAAACACAGATAAGACACTTATTATCAGGGAAGTACACAAAAGCTGGGTAAAAAGAATTGAAATCCCAGGTAAAACATAACTAACCTGATAACTATGTCCGCGAAATGCACAAATTGAGCCGTAAGAGAAAAGATCGGAAGAGAGATTTGAGGAAAATAGGAGATGAGTTGAGAAAGTAATCAAAATCAAGAGAAACAATAGTAGTGTGGACCTTCTTCGGAATTCTGTGGCTTTGACTTTGTGGTACTAAATTAATTTCAATAATATTTACTTTCTAACTAATATTTTTATTACTTTGAATTTTATATAATCTTAGCAGGCATTTGGATAATATTTAATTGAACTTGAAAATAATATACTTGAAGTAAAAGTTAGAGAATAATATTTAAAGTTGAAGTTATGCTTCAAGATTACTTTTACTAAAAACAAAAGTTCAAGGTTTGTAAGTGAACTATTATTTCACTTGAAATAACATACTGAATACAAAGTGACGTCAGACAGTGCTTGTGAAAAAATTATATCACCAGTGAATAGGTAATGTTAAGAGAGATACATTATTAGTCTTACTCAAATATTTTTTGTTATTAATGACTTTTCAATTATTTTTGCTTAATATAGTAGAAAATATCATGTTGAAGATATGAGATACAATACTTATATTTTGAATTGATCAAATTGCAAATTGACATTACTTTATTACTACATATTTAGAAGCCACAAACGAGAGGAGCTTAGGGTGAACATCTCTGCTTGAGTTGTTTGCTTAAAGGTTGTCTAATATGCTTACAGCCACGTGGCAGTTATGATATTTCAGGGTTACTATATTTCATTTTGTTGTAGACATGTGTAAAATTTTGCAGAACCAGTGGGACTGGTCTTTACACGTTGCATGTCCTCTACAGCCTTTTTTGATTGACGTGTGTGTAATCATGTTGGTCCTCTTGAGTTCCCATCTCACGCAGCTCTTCTTTATCTATAGCATCTCAGGTGTAACTTCAGACCTCATGGACAAAGTCAAAGCGTCATGGAGGCAAGATCCTACATTGCAGCACATCATTCAATCCATTCAAGGAGGACAGGCTAGCAAACCTTATTACAGGTTCCATAATGGGGTTCTAAACAGGAAAAACAAGTTGATGGTGGAAGAAGATGCTATAGTCAGACACTAGCTCATTTTCTTTTATCATGACAGCTCCATAGGAGGCCATTCTGGCATCACAGCAACTCTGCAAAGGCTCAAACAAGATTTTTACTGGAAAAAGATGAAGCAGGATGTCTATGCCTATATTAGAGCCTGTGATGTGTGTCAAAAATGCAAAAGTGACAATGCTGCATATCCTGGTCTCCTTCAGACCCTTCCCATACCTGACAAGGTATGGCAAGACATACCAATGAATTTTATTGAAAGGCTTCCAAAAGCTACTGGCAAAGAGGTGATCTTTGTGGTGGTTGATAGATTGAGCAAGGCTGCTCACTTCATGGCTCTCAAGCACCCTTATACTGCCCTAGATGTAGCCCAGTTATTCATGGACCAGGTGTTCAAATTACATGGAATGCCTAAGTCCATAGTATCTGATAGAGATGTTGTATTTACAAGTAAATTTTGGAAAGAGTTATTTCGATTGCAGAAGGTATCCCTACTAACTTCCACTGCCTATCACCCTCAGAAAGATGGTCAAACTGAGGCGGTGAACAGGTGCTTAGAATGTTACCTTAGATGCATGACCTTTGAAAAACCCAAGTCTTGGTCCCAATAGTTGCCTTTGGCGGAATGGTGGTACAATACAACATATCATTCCAGCATAAACATGACTCCATATGAGGCAGTCTATGGTCAAAAGCCCCCTCCTTTGCTTCCTTACATGAGTTTTGACTCTCAACTGAATATAATTAACAGAAGTCTTCAAGCTAGGGAACTACTCTGCGAATGTTGAAGTTTCAATTGGAGAAGGCTCACAATAGGATAAAGATTCAAGCTGACAAACACAGAACTGACAGGACATATGTCATGGGGGATTGGGTCTATGTAAAACTCCAACCTTACAGGCAGCTATCTATGAAACAACATGGGTTCCAAAAGCTCTCCTCCAAATATTTTGGTCTTTTCCAAATCATTGCTAGAGTAGGATCTGTAGCCTACACCTTGGACCTCCCTGCTGGTACCAAGATCCACCCTACCTTCCAGATCTCCCAATTTTCAACGATATACAATTTTCAAGAAGTTGTTCGTCAATTAGGTAAATTCGTACCAACTCTTAAGTTTTAATATTATAGTTTTGTTTGTTTTAGTTTGTATAATTATAATTAATATGACCTTTCCTTTGAAAAAAATATTTGGTGGTAAGGGAAAATCTAAAATTGGTGAATCTAGTGGCCAAGCTACTACTCCTCCTCGCGCTCCCTCGGCTCCCCGACCCAGACCTGTTGCACGTGTTGATACCCAATTTTTTCCTAAGTATTTCTTATATCTAAATATTTTTTGAAATAGCATATTGGTGCATATATAAGCACATCCAAGAGTTTTAACATTTTTGTAATGATTTTAAAACCAATTTATCGCCTATTTTCACACAACAAAATCTAATAATTATTCCCAAAATTATCATTTTTGGTGAATAATTCATTTTATTTTCACATATACAGCTAAAAATAATTAAAATAATTTTTGCATATTTTTACAAATTTGTATGGTATTTTTAAAACTAAATTGCATATAATTACAATTATAGTCTATCTTGTAATTCATGACATTTTATGTTTATAAAATTAATTCCAATATTTTTTAATTAATATTTATATAACACTTGTCTACCCAGTACGTTTAATTTATTTTTAAAATCAGTATTACTATTTTATTAAATTTAAAAAAAAAAAAGAAAAACTGGCTATTTAACTTATGGCTCCATTTACATTTCAATCATAGCCACATTGCAACGCCAATTTGAATCCAATTTCAACCAGCCCATTTTTAAAACTAACCCAACCCACAACCCATTTTAATACCCGACCGGATCCCCCATTTAATCACAACCGTTGATCTTCACGCCCTTTCCTTTTTTAATTTACCAAACTCCCAACCCTAATTCATTTTCTCTCAACCGCCGCCTCTGAATCCTCTCCTCTCTCAACTCTCTCTCAACACCACCTCAAACCCTAGTCGTCGCCTCTCATCTAAGCCCTAATCTATGGCTTCTCAGGCTCATCAGAGGCCTATCCTAGCCTCCCAAAGCTTCTGTGTGCTCACTTCTAAAGGTCCAACGACCAGATCTTGAAGGGTTCCGACCAAGCCTTTGTTCGATGACTGTTCTCCGGTCGTCTTCAACCCTTTTCCAGCCAGCCATGGCTATTCGAGCTCGATCTTCGACTTCTCTGCTTAGATCGATGGTTTCCAAAGCCTATCTCATCTCTTGAGTTTCTTACGAAACCCTAATCTCTGAGGTTCCTTCGATTTATTTTAGATCTGTTCTGGATGTATGTGTGTGTGAACCTTTTATGCGTTTTTCTCAAAGATTCTTTAATGTTTGCTTTCAGAAACTCTTATTTCCTCAACTAGGGTTTCATGTTATTTTATCTCGAAAATCTCTTCTCTGAATCTCGATAGGTTTTTACTGTGTTTGTTTGTATTATCTTCTATCTGAATTCGCATGCTGAAAACCCTAATTTTCTTGGGGATTTTGTTTGAGTTTCCTGGTCTGCTTATTAATGGTTGTTTGATTCACCGTATTTTTATCTGAGTACCATGTTAAAAACCCTAATTTTGGGATCTTGTTTGAGTGTCTATGTGTTATTCATCTGATTTAGCATGAGTGAAAACCCTAATTTTGGGGTTTATCCAAGATTCTAAACCTATTTGACTGCTCATCTCCTCTAAACTCGTTTGATTTTCGAAAACCCTAGTTTCTTTGGGGACTATTCAATTTCCTTGAAGTTGTTTGTGCAACTCGCCTGTTGAAATTGCAGTGTGTTTTAATGCTCTTGACTATTTTGGTTCTGAGTTCTTTGCATGCTTCTGATCTTCTTCTCTATTGTTAAATACTGAAACTTGACTATCATGCTTTGAATGTTTTCCTTTTAAGTTACTACTGTATGCTGTTATTTTGCCATAACTTGGCTTTACGTGTCTATCAC
Organism: Nicotiana glauca; assembly: GCA_026770625.1. Taxonomy (NCBI): domain Eukaryota; kingdom Viridiplantae; phylum Streptophyta; class Magnoliopsida; order Solanales; family Solanaceae; genus Nicotiana; species Nicotiana glauca. The sequence goes on along the minus strand of MU683138.1, from coordinate 65,814 downwards.
TTGTGTATGCATTTATATATACTGAGTTCCGTCTGTGATTGATTCTGTGATGACCCGACCCGTCGTCTCATGTGTTGTTTCTCCGTTTCCCCCATTTTATGCTTCTTCATATTTCGTTATCGGTATGTGGCGTGTTAGAGTTGATTTAGATTGATTTTGATAAGAAATGAGACACTTAGTCTCTTTAAGGAAAGCTTAAGTTGGAAAAGTCAACCGACTGTTGACTATTGAGTTATAGGGCTCGGATGTGATTTCTGGTGATTCGGTTAGCTTTGGGAGGTGAATTATGACTCAGGAGCGTGATCGGAATTGATTTTGGAGGTCTGGTGTAGAATTAGGCTTGAATTGACGAAGTTAGAATTTTGGCGAATTCCGGTTCATAGGTGAGATTTTGATCCGAGGGTTGGAATGGAGTTTCGAGAGTTGCAGTAGCTTCGTTGGGTGATTTTGTATATGTGCGCAAATTTTCAGGTCATTCGGACATCGTTTGGTTGGGTTTTTGATCGAATGCGCATTTCGAAAGTTTTGAAGAAACTTAGGCTTGAATTCGATGTGGATTGATGGTTTTAGCGTTGTTTGATGTGTTTTGATGATTGGAACAAGTTCGTATGATGTTTCGGGATATGTTGGCATTTTTGGTTGAGGTCCTGGGGGCCTCGGGGTGAGATCGGGTGTTTAAACGAGAGTTTTTGAAGTTTGCTTCAGGTCTGTATTGCTGTCATCTGTATTTTCGCTTCTGCGGAAATGGACCGCAGAAGCGGTTTCACAGAAGCGGGTGAAGGAACGCAAAAGCGGTTCTTGGCCTGGTGAGGAGTTTCCGCAAAAGCGGAACAGTGTCCACAAAAGCGAGTCCGCAGGAGCGGACTTTCAACCGCAGAAGCGGTAATGGGTGATCCGCATGAGCAGATTTTTGGACGCAAAAGCGGGAATTTTTGAACTTTAATGAAAACCGCATAAGCGGAGTTTTGGCCGCAGAAGCGGTCCCGCATAAGCGGAAACGGGACTGTAGAAGCAAAAAATCGCTGTTGGCAGAAGGGTTTATATCATTATTTCATCCGCGAGCTTATGTCATTTTTCCTCCATTGTTGAGCGATTTTGGGAGCTTTGGGAGAATTTTCGAGGGTTTTGACTGAGAATCGAATGGAGGTAAGTTCCCTGGCCTAATTATTCAAGTTTATGGTAGAATTAACATGAAAATGGTTTGAAATTCATCAAAAGAGGGTGAAGCTAGGGCTTGAGTTTTTGATATTTCAAATTGGAATTTGATAGGTCATTTGAGCTCGGATTTGGGAGTTCTTGGTATGTATGAACTCGTGGCGAGACGAGGAATCTGGTAATGTAAGTTTTGTAATTTTTTGAGAAGTGGGACCGAGGCTCGGGTTTTGCTAGTTTCGAGATTTTTGCTATATTTTGATTGTTTTCGATTGGGTATTGTTTCCTTGGTATAGTGTGATGTGTTCGCTTTGATTTTGGTTAGATTCGACGCGCGTGGAGGCCGAATTGAGGGGCAAAGGCGTCGCGAGCTTGAGGTTTCGCCGGTTCAAGGTGAGTAATACTTGTAAATGATACCCTGAGGGTTTGAAACCCCGGGTTTGCACATCATAGTGCTGTATTGAGGTGACTTGCACACCGGATAACGGGCGTGGGGTAGAGCACCATTAGGGATTGTGACTTGTTCCGTCCCGCTTAATGAAATAACAACCTAATTGATTGACGCTTAGTTGATATCCTTACAGAAATGGATTAATTGTCGTGATTGGGCCTCGTGCCAATTGATTGAATCCCTTAGGGATTATTATCACTGTTTCAATGATATTTGGCATGTTAAATGATTTTAGTCCTGAGTTAAACACTGTTTTAAAATGTCCAGTCATACTTCTAAGGTTTTCAAAACTTAAACTACATATTTTAATGATCGGAACTGAGAACTGTTATTTGAATATTGCCCTGGTGGCTTATGTGCATTTCTGGACTGAGCATGGATCGGGCTGCACACCGCAGCAGTGTTATATCTGCATCTCTAGACTGAGTATGGATCGGGCTGTGCGCCGCAGCGGTGTGATATTGATATTGCGCTTGGGCTGTAGGAGCCCCTCCGGAGTCTGAACCCCCACAGTGAGCGCGGGTACCCAAATGGATCGGGTTGCGCGCCGCAACGGTCATGTGCATTGCATTGCATTCATGCATTGGTTCCTATTTGTACTACGTGGCATGACATTCTGCACTCTCATATTATTGGCATCCACGCTATTTCTTGCACTGTTACCAGATACGCTGGTGTTATTTGTTA